>PVKU01004799.1:37199-138178 GCA_004027475.1 Anoura caudifer
AAAAAAAAAAAAAAAAAAAAAAAAAAAAAAAAAAAAAAAAAAAAAAAAAAAAAAAAAAAAAAAAAAAAAAAAAAAAAAAAAAAAAAAAAAAAAAAAAAAAAAAAAAAAAAAAAAAAAAAAAAAAAAAAAAAAAAAAAAAAAAGGCCATGTATAAATGGGCAACTAATTTACAACAAAGGAGCTAAAAACATATACAATAGAGAAATAAAAGCCTCTTCAATAAATATTTTGGGAAAATTGGAAAGCCACATGCAAAAGAATGAAACCAGACTGCTATCTGATGCCATGCATAAAAAAATGACTCAAAATGGATTAAAAACATATACCTATATATAAGAACTAAAAAAATAAAATACATAGAAGAAAACACATGCACTAAACTTGTGGACCTTGCTCTCAGAGTGATTTTTGTAAACTTGACCCCAAAGTTAAGGGAAGTAAAAACAAAAATAAATGAATGTGACTACATCAAACTAAAAACTGTCTGCCCAACTAAAGAAACCATTAACAAAATACAAAGGCAACTAACTAAATAGTAGATATTTGCAAACAATACCTCTAATAAGGGGCTACTATCCAAAATACAAAAAGAACTCATACAACTCAACAAACCCCCAAATAATTCAATTAATAAATGGGCAGAGGACCTGAAGACACTTTCCCCAAGAAGATATACAGATGGCCTACAGATATATAAAAAGATGCTTGAATTCACTAGCTATAGGGAAATGCAGATCAAACCCACCATGAGATACCACCTCACACTTGTTAGAATGGACATTATCTGTAAGACAGTAAGTTTTTCAAGGATGTAGGAAAGAAGGAACCCTTGTACCCTGCTGGTGGGAATGTAAACTGGTGCAGCCTCCATGGAAATAGTATAAATGTTCCTTGAAAATTAATAGAGCTACCATATGACCCAGCAATCCCTCCTATGGGTATGTACCTCCCAAATTTAAAAACATTCATTCAGAAAGATATATGTACCCCTGTGTCCACTGTAGCATTACTGACAGTAGCCAAGACATGTAAACAACCTAAGTGTCCTTTGATGTATGATTAGGTAGAGAAGATGTTTACATATATACAAAATGGAATACTACTCAGCCATAAAAGTCTTTGTGACAATATGATGGATCTTGAGAGAATTATGCTAAGAGAAATAAGTCAGATGGAAAGAGACAAGAACCATATGAACTGTTTTATTCACTCATATGTGATATAAAACAGAAAGTAACAAGTGAACAAATAAAACAAACTGATAGACATAGACTACAGTATGGTGATTATCAGAGCAGTAATAGGATGGAGGAAGGATGAAGAGGGTTGTGTGGTGTTAAAGAGAGACTTGACTTGGGGTGGTGAACACGCATTGCAATATACAGATGATGTGTGCTAGAACTGTACAGGTGAAACTTATACAATCTTATTAACCAAAGTCACCCTAATAAATACAATTTTGAAAAAATGTGAAAAAATCATTTTTCAGATAAAAAGGAACTCCCAGATTTAAAAATCCTTGTGAGGGTATCCATCTTTGAAATCTAGCAATCTTGCATATAGAAATGTGGTCCATAAAGTCAAAGAGTTAAGTTGGTGCTTATGTTAAATATAAAGTATGAATATTTACATATCATTGTAACTTGGACTCTGTTGTAACCACTTAACTTTGCTCATGAATGTTTTATTCTGATGGAGTGTTTTTTACCACCAAAAAGAGAGTGTCCAGTCTTACCATAGTTAAGAGCTTCTGGTGCTGTCCATTTAATGGGAATCTGCTTTAAGCCAGAAGATGAATACACTCCACCGTCCTCTTGACGAGACATTCCGAAGTCACTGATTTTCAGAACATTATTTTCACCTACCAGGCAGTTTCTTGCAGCAAGATCCCTAGGTTACAAGACACAGAAAACACCTATTAAAACAAATTGAAAGCCACTTTCACATTTATGACTTCTCACTTTGCATTTTTACATTTGCAATGTATATATAATGAGGTTAAGAATGCTTGTGATTTACCAGTCTTTCCTGTCACAGGTAAAAATCATCCACATGAATATTTGCATATGCAACAGGCCACATGATAAATTTTCTAGGCACCAACCACATATATTTCTATTTAAATAGAAAAACACTGATTCTACGGTTAAGAGACAAATCACAGAGAAGCTAAGCAAACATGGCATTATTTTTCCTTTGATTGACTCACTATCCAAGAACTTTCTGTGATGATGGAAAGTTCTCTTATCCATGCTGAGCTGTTCAGTAGGTAGCCACTATCCATGTGTGACTACTGAACACTCGCAATGATAGAGAAGCTGAATGTTTTATTTACTTTTAGTTAATTAAAGCTAAATAGCTGAATGCTGCTAGTAGTTAGTGAGTAGTAGCCTGCAGTGTAATCTAGACCTTCCCAACACATTTTCTTTTTTTTAAATATATTTTATTGATTATGCTATTACAGTTGTCACATTTTCCCCCCTCTTTATCCCCCTCCACCCTGCATGCCCCCTTCCACTGCATTCTTCCCTCCTTAGTTCACATCCATGGGTTATACATATAAGCTCTTTGGCTTCTCTGTTTCCCATACTATTCTTAACCTCCCCTCCCAATCTATTTCGTACCTACCAATTATGCTTCTTATTCCCTGTACCCATTCCTCCACTCCCCCTCCCCTCCAATAACCCTCCAGGTGATCTCCATTTCTGTGATGCTGTTCCTATTCTTTTTTGCTTAGTTTGTTTTTAATTTTGTTTTTGGGTTCAGTTGATAGTTGTGAGTTTGTTGTCATTTTACTATTCATATTTTTGATCTTCTTTTTCTTAGATAAGTCCCTTTAACATTTCATATAATAAGGGCTTGATGATGATAAACTCCTTTAACTTGACCTTATCTGGGAAGCACTTGATCTGCTCTTCCACTCTAAATGATAGCTTGGCTACATAGAGTAATCTTGGACGTAGGTTCTTGCTTTTCACAATTTTGAATACTTCTTTCCAGTCCCTTTTTGCCTGCAAGGTTCTTTTTGAGAAATCAGCTTATACTCTTATGGGGACTCCTTTGTAGGTAGCTCTCTTTTCTCTTGCTGCTTTTAAGATTCTCTCATCATTCATCTTGGGTAATATAATTATGATGTGCCTTGGTGTGTGCTTCCTTGTGTTTAACTTCTTTGGGACTCTCTGAGCTTCTTGGACTTCCTGAAAGTCTATTTCCTTTGCCAGATCAGGGAAGTTCTTCATTATTTTCTCAAATAAGTTTTCAATTTCTTGCTCTTCCTCTTTTCCTTCTGGCACCCCTATAATTCAGATGTTGGAATGCTTAAAGTTGTCCCAGAGGTTCCTAAGCCTCTCATTTTTTTGAATTCTTATTTCTTCATTCTATCCTGGTTGAATGTTTATTTCTTCCTTCTCCAAATCATTGATTTGAATCCTGGTTTCCTTCCCTTCACTGTTGGTTCCATGTACATTTCTCTTCATTTCACTGTGCATAGCCTTCACTTTTTCCTCTATTTCGCAACCATACTCAACTATTTCTGTGAGCATCCTGATTACCAGTTTTGGAACTCTGCATCTTATAGGTTGGCTATCTCCTCAATGCTTCATTCTACTTTTGGAGCTTTGATCTGTTCTTTCATTTGGGCCATATTTTTTGTCTCAGCACAGCTATTACATTGTAAGGGGTGGACCCTTAGATATTCTCCAGGGTAGGGCAATCCATGTCACTGTGTTGTAGCGCTGTCTGTGGGGTAGGGGTCCGAGAGGGAATAATGCCACTTGCTCAGCTCTTTACCGGCTTTCAATCACTTCCCCCACTACCCACAAGCAAGTTGGGTCCTTCTGGTGCTGATTCCCGGGTGGGTGGGTTTGTGTACATTGTAGGACCTGTGGGTTTCTCCCATGAAATCTCCTGTGAGGCTGGGAGTTTCTCTTGCCACCTTAACCCCCACAGGTGTTTCAAGTCAGAGGTTTTGAGGCTTTATTTCCCCATGCTGGATAAATTGGGAGGAACAAGTGGGGAGTAAGACAGACAATGCAACCCAGGTCTCTGGAATCTTAAAGTGATTATCAGTACCTGTTCTCATCAGGGTATAACCATGAAAACACAATTCAGTTAAAGCATTTACAAAGCCACAACCCTGAGATTTGACAGAGGTACAACGTGCTGCAGTGTGTACCTCCCAATCCCTGTCATAGGGCCACTGACTCCTTCTTGGGGCCAAATACTAATAATCTTTTTCAGAATGAGCTTTTTATTCATTTGATGCAGCACTTTAGTCATTTACAGATTTCAGTCTTAGTACTTTCCTCAGAATAACATCTGTGCTTTACAAATACTTTCTCTGTTGTCATAACTATCTTGGCTGTACCACCAGAGTAGAGGTTTGTCCTCTGTAATGAGTATTACAGTTCCACAATGACCAATCTAAAACCAATTTAGAGACACCTTCCATCAATGTAAATAACATTTCAATAATACTTACAGAAAACTTCCTTCTGGTTGCATTACGCTCAAGTGAATGGAAATGACATCTTTTTGGCGTAATCTATTAATTAAAATAAAACCTAGGCCTTCAGGCAATAAGTATACACTGCATAGTCACTGTTTGCCTAATATTCTAATAAGCATTAGAGGAGAAGGGAAAAACAGATTCGATCTCTGGGCTGAGAAGCCAACACCCTAATTTGGGAAGTAAGGCAAATATAACACCTTTCCTCCTTTTTACTCCTCCATTCCGTTCTTTAGTAAGCTCACTATTGCCCAACCATGAGGCAGATTCTCTAGGATACACACTGGTACTCCCTGCCTCTTCACACATGAAACGGCTAGAAAACAAGCCACTGAAAGCCTCTGAAAGCCACTGTGTCCCAGACTGCGAACCCTACAGGAATTCGGAGATGAGAAATCTCAGAACAGGCTGGCGCTCACAGGAGGTATCAGACATAGCTGTATCTTACCATACGCAGGTCATAACAACAAACACTGCCGACTGCCAAAAGGATATGGAAATGTCCTACTTACGTCTGCTGTATCATCTAATTTGAAGTTTCAAAGTCAGACTCCTGAGTAAGAGTGTTTACCAGAAGTGTCTTGCAAGTCGAATATAATAAGAGGCAGGCTAACTGAGGATCAAATGAGAACAGAGAGCAGTTATGGAAATCCAGTGCCAGCAGGCAGTGGAGATGAGCCCATTTTCTTTGCTCGCTGGAAAGCGCAACAGTGGGCATTTTGCTTGGTGGCGATGTTGCCTCTCAGAGCAAACACGATGATAATCCAGGAACAACCAGGAATGAACAGGAAAGACCAGGAGGCCAAGCCAATGCTCCTCTCTGCCAGGCTGCTTTACCCCAAACATCATTTACTACTTGCAGCTACAATTCCACAAAGTCAGGGCCTTATACAGGAAACAGAATTACCGTTATTTGCTTTTCTTTCAGGGGAGAGGGGAGGTACTAAAACTCTTCCTACTAGGTCTGGATAATACTGAGTCACAGATAACTATGAACATTTAGGAGGAGAAAACCTCTTTAAGGCCCTGAGGTTTCCTCATTCTGATTAAAACACGGCCTGCTGCCAGCAACCCGGGGATGGGGAGTAAATGAAGCCTACTCTATTTGCCTTATTAAGTTCTGGTGAAAAGAGCAGAACTATCATCTTATTGCTATACAACAAAATCTATATTATGAGAGTTGCAGGCACCTTATTTGGGGGGGCATTATAGAATAGTGGTTAAAGGCAAAAACTTCGAAGCACTACATCATATGCTAATTCTTGGACCTTTAGAAGTTTACTTACTCTTAACCTTAGTTTTCTCATCTGTAAAATGGGGATAATAGTATCTACTTCATAAGGCTTTTGTGAAGATTAAATAAAATGTGTAAACTGCTTAGCACAGTTTACATAGTGGGTGCTCAATAAATGCTAGCCATACACTGATATAAAACTGCACATTTATCATAGCAAAACTTGAGTTTTCGCCACAGAAACCATGTATTGGAGAATCATGCCCCTTCCTCCTCCTAATTAGAATGAAGCATTTCACAGTTTTTTCTTTACTTGAATATAAAAGCCATTCAATTTAGTTCTCCTAATAGCAACAATTTGTGTAACATTTACTACGGGTCATGCACTTCTCTGAGCACTTTTTATATATTAAGCCACTTAATTCTCCTAATTATTGTATTTAAGATTTTCATTTTTTGGTGATGAAACGGAAGTTCAGAGTTAGGTGACTTACCCACAGTTGCACAGACAATAAGTGGAGAAAAGCAAGAACCCTGTCAGCCCAGCCCCACAGCCTGCACTCTTAGCCATCTGCTACATGCCTCTCAATGCCTCTAGCAATTCTCTTTCAGAATGGAACCAAACCACACACACCTTAAGCCATGGCCAATGGCTACAACTTTTCAATTTTAAACAACAGAAGAGTCAAAATTGGTTACCTTTAAGAAAGAAAGTGACAACCATCGAAAAATATTTTCATTTTTGAAAACTTGCCAAAGAACACACACCTAGTAAGTGGATGAATATGGAAACTCATGTCCTTTCCATATTCTACAGTGCGGAGTATTTTTTGGTTTCTTTGAAATATTATTCATATTTGCACTCCCTGAGTAGATAGATTATTGCCATTTTGTTCTGAAACTTGATCTCTTTCCCATTTAAGTTTAATGAAATAGAGCCCCTGACTCAGTGCTTAGTTATACAACACAGAACATACTGAGAAGACTAAAATATGCACTTTTTTCGATTCTAGTTTCTATTCTATTTTTCTATTCTCTATAAAGACACATACCAATTCCTCCATAATCATTTGTTATGTTTTATACTTTCATGATGTGATATACATACTCACACTGGGCCCTAAACTGAGATATAAAAGGCACATAAAGGAGCAGAGCAACTGTGTAGTCTGTGATGTACAAGATGCCATAATGAGCCTCAGGATCATTTAAGTTTTTATAGTCTGCAAAATGTTCAGCTACTAATGAACAAACACACTCTAATTGTGGTGGAATGTACCTAGACTTTGATACTGAATCTGCAGGTGGTTAACTCTTTGCAGGATTAACTTCTCTGTGCAAGGGACGCCACGGACTCTGCACTTCGTTGAGAGAGTCCACCGTGGGCTATGCCCCCCAACCAGACAACTTGCACTTCTGCCTCTGCTTTGGCAATGTCTGACAGAATCTTAGGCCATCCTCGTAGGATAGAGGGAAGACAGCCTCATCTGGCATACTAACACAGAAAGCATCTTGAGAACACAGCTCCTCTGTTCAGAGGGGAAATAGCTAATCATATTTACTGTGGCATCAGTATCCTGTTAATGGAAAACACTTTTCAGTATTTATAAGAATTCAAGAGGTCATGACTTTCTTTCATCTATCTCAACAGTTCTTTCTTTGCCTCCCATTTTCGTTCTTTTAAAATGAAATTTTTATTATTCCTATTTCAATTTCTAATGTTGTTTTCTATGTTTATGAAGTGATATCCCGGGTGACTTTATAATAAATTTTCCTTCAGTCCTATGATTGCTTTCAGTGTATGAAATCCAAATAGGAGAGTCTGAGTTATGAATACGGGTCTGTTTTATAATAATTCATTTTTATCTTGAAACAAAGATCTGCAATTCAATTTCTTCTCTGTCTCTATTTTCTTCCCACAGTCAAGAAAACTTGCTTTATCTTTGTTCAATTTTAATTCTGCATTATGTTTGATAAGTCTTTATTTTTGCATTACATTAAGACTCAATTTCATACATGTAACTATTTTTCTTTTTTGTAGTTCTACAAGATAAAAGTATTAAAAGATATTCACCAAATGTCCTTCTATAATTAGTTGTTATTCATTCTGTGACTCTTTGATGTAATCCACACAAAATCTGTATTTTGCATTCATAAAGGATTACTTGTCTGAGCAAATATTAATTTTGCAAAATACACATGTCCTTTTGTCTCTTAATGAAATTTGCGTTTACCCACTGGAAGATCACAATTACATAAAATAAAAGTATCTGAAAGACTCAAGTTGGACAATAAAATAATTTATATAAATGTATAGTTTATCATGCCTAAAGTGTTCTTCAGGATTCTGGCAAATTACAGTGATTTGCAAACTCTCGGGGGAAACTGCAACAGCTGCCTCCCAGTGCTCGGCAGAGGTGCAGAGAAACGGGGCGAATCGCAGGGACAAGCACAGGGTCTGATGAAATTACACGTGGAATAATTACCTATGTGGGAACTTAATGAGGACACAGGGTTTTTACTTTCCATAAAATACCAAATTGTCTTTCAGTATCAACTTAATCTTAGTTGAAGGAGGTAATAGGTGGTCCTTTTAGATTATCCAAAATATTTTTAAAGCAAAGTAATTAAGGGCTACATTTGCAAATAGAATCTCCATATTAAGATCTTACTTTGGCACAAATAGTCATTAATATGACATTAAATATATGCCACAAGTCAATACATATCTTCAACTATGAGGCCCAACACATCTAATAACAATGAGGGAGAGAAGAGACAAAGTCGTTTCTGGTTATTTGATCCAGGAACTGATCAAGGAGACACTACTGAGTCTCTGTTACACAGATGGGTTTCTCTGTTTTAAGAACATTTAACAAGATGCGTTACTGCTTGACATACCCGAAAACTCTTACTATTTTACATCAGAAATACATACTTGTTATGTTGTACTTTTTGAAAGTACTATTTCATTAATCATACAATTACAGATTCTAGCTATTAAAAGCATACAAAACAGGGTATCTATACCTGGATATGTATGTACATATCAACCCATCTGTCTACCACTGGTTCAACTTTCCTTTACTGAGGCCTTACTAGGTACCAGTTCCTCTGCTATGGACCAAGATAGCCTAATTCCTACCCTCAAGAGATAGCAGCTATGTGAGCATGTAAGTAGCAATATTGGAAATGACAAGTTGGAAGGTTAGGAGTAGGGTCTCAGTAGGTTCGGCATAAAAACACGGCCATACTTTGCACTTTTCCACCCCTGTACTTAGGCTAACTTGTGAGTTGACAAGCGGAGAAGTGATAGCAGGGAGCTCTGCAGTACAGGCCTCTGGAGGCCTTGCAGCTTCCACCTTTGGTTTCCTGGAACATTCCTGACATCACGTGAAGAAGCCTGCGTGAGAAACCATGTTAAGAGAAAAAGGGGCCCAGCCTCCAGTCAGTCCAGCCCTGTCAAGCTACTAGATAGCTAAGTGACTCCAGGGGAAATAGCAGAAAACCATTCATTTGAACCAAATAGCCAGACCCAAACTGTTGACCTAAACAGAACAAAATAAGAAATGGTTGTTGTTTTAAGCCACTGTGTTTGGAGTGGTATTTTACATAGGAATAGATAGTTCGTGCAGTAGATTTGTTAACAGTAGTGAGAATGACAGCCCAACAACAAGGCTGGGCAGGGGTAAGGGACCAAAGAAAATGGTCACTGTTGACGAAAGGTCCGAAGCTATTACCTACCTGCCTCTTTCCCTCTGTATCTAATAGAAAACTATGGCCAGCACCTGCCCATGAGTGCAAACATTTCTCCTGACTTGACTTCTGATCTTCAGGTTTGAACATCTAGCATTTTAAGGACTACCAACCAGGTTTTTCCCTCTTTCAAGCTCCTTCCCCCACATCCCCGCCCAACCCCCAATGACTGCGGGGCTATTTGAGCAGAATCTCTTCTAGACACTGGGTAGAGCTCCCGGAGGGCTCTGCCCAGCCTCAAGCTTCTGCACTACCACTTCCAACCTGACATAAAAGGAAAAATAAATCTGAAACACCAGGCAAATGGAAGCTAGTTAATTTAGAGATAAATTTCCCTGAGACACTTTGAGGGAATTTCGGTATAGGATTAGAACAAATTACAATAAGTGATAGGGATAATGATGACCCTGGGCCATCGATAAAGGTTAACTATTGTGAGTTATACTTGGTATTAGGAAACAGGAAAATGTGACAGTTTATAATTATTTTCATAGAAAATATTTAAAATTGAAAAGGAGAAGACTAAGAGATAAAATACATTGATTCAATGACTTCAAAAATAGGTATTTAGCACTTACTATTTGCCAGGCATTGTTCTAGGCAAAGCAGTGACAGAAAAGAATTCATGCCCTCATAGTACTTATATTTCTCTGGTACAAACTAATTAAATGATGCACTATCAAATACGACACAGCTAAAAGAATCATTCAAGGACACACTCCATACAATGTAAGACAGATATCTGTAAAACAGGAAGAAATGGGGAACAAGAAACAGCAGGAGAAAAGAAATGACTGACAGTTTTCTTTAAATAATCGTTGACTCATTCTGTTACAAAAGCAGGGAAAAGAGCCCAGATGACTTCAACATGCTAGGTGGAAGGGAGTAGGTAGAGAAGTAAAAGTAAAAACAGGTTACAGCCCTCGTCTTGCTCATACTACTACAGAACTAGAAAGCAAAAAGATTGGATGTAAGAAGTACATGCTAAGAAACAAAAAGCAGGTGTGGCAATATGCCATTGGAAAGAATTTAGGGAAAAAGGGCACCAATTAGAAGAAAGAGAACTGTATTTCTAAAAAAGTACAACTCACCAAAAGATACATGTTAATGATACTAAATGGAAAAAGCAGCAAACAGCAAAAACAGAGAATCAAGACATACTTTGAGTTAAGAGCAAGTACAAAGCAGCACAATTTAATACAGACATAACTGATTTGGGCAGGGACAGTATATACCACATGTAACGGATGGAATGTAAGCAATATCAGCAGAGATGGAGCAAGACAGCATGAGAAGCAAATATCAAACAGAGACCAGAGGACCTGCTTTCCAAGCAAACAGCAACTTAAACACTAATAAAGGAAAATGGAGGCCACCTTTGAGTATTCAATACTATCACTAATGGAAGAGTGGTTATTCGAATTCGATCTATATGGAAACAGAGTAATGATGGAATCCCACACTACACCAGAGCGTGGTCTGATTATTAAATAGGCAGTGATGTCATTTTGTGTAGAAGTTGTATCTGCTTCTCTGCTTGGCTTATTTGAAGCAAGGCTGATGGGGCTGTCTGGGAATAATTTTGGGGAGCAAATGTGTCTGAAAAACAATGGGCAAGTCTTCTGCTGGGCTTTCCAGCTATAATCTCAGAATCAATTATTTTGAAAGCTAACTAGTTTTTCTGCAATTATTTTGATGATTATGTTAATACAAGCGGCAAACAACCATTTTGCAGATAAGGAATTGGTTTTATTTTCTGACTGTTTCTATAGTCCATTATGTTAGCTATATTATATATGTGTGTGTGTGCATATATAAATATATAATATATATACTAGGCATGTAAATTTCATTATATTGCCATGTACTAAACAATGAAGTTGTCTAAAAACATATCAGGCACCCAAACTATTCTGTAAATGTTTTCTTCATATGCTGGTTCATATTTATGTCAGGTTATCAAAGAATACACTAGGCAGCAATGTTTGAAAATGAATGTTTAATATTTTCCTCAAAATAAAATTGAATTGTTTGTACTAAAAGTAATCATATCTCTTTTTCTGATAGTAGTGGAAGAACAGATGCTTATTTTTTACACTAATATACAAATTTTTTTCCTCTAATAATTGCCTCACCAAAGTCCTTTCCAACAATAATAACAGAGACTCCCACTCATGCTGAACTAATAATGGTTCATGAAGATGATTCATGAAAAGGAAGTCTCCCCTTTCTAAAGGATATATGGCAGAGAGCTAAAGCCCAAACTCTAAAGAAGGGACCATCATTTAAATACTAAAACTCAAAAGCAGCTACTGGGTTTAGTAAAATGCAATGAATGGATAATTAAGCACTTCAGTTGATAATGCGATTCTGAATAAGAAAAATAAGACAATGTTGAAGGATGTGGGTCTAAATTATACAGCAGATGAGAGAGCAGGATTCCAGTCCATAGAAATTTTTAGGACTTTAGCCCATAGGGAAATGACAGAACCTCTTTCTCTGGGATTGTTAAAGAAAGGGTAAGATCAATAAACATCCCTTTGACTTCTAATATGTAGCAAGTGGTGTGCAGTGTTAGGAAAGACTAGGTTTCTGTCCTGAAGGACTTTACACTGCCGTAGTAAAACGTGATCTTGTAGGAAAGGAAATAAGAAGTCTACAGAGAGCATAAAGGCACAAAGGAGGCGGGAGGTGGAGGAAAGAGGATTGGAAATGCTTCTTGCTTGAGCAGAGCCTTGAAAATGATTACATATTTGCTAAGGCAGTTATCCAGCATGGAAACTCTGTTTGACATGATCTAAGGAAAAAAATTAATCTTACCCTCATAAAGGATGGTCTAAATAACTTTTCCTGCTATCGAATTAACATGATAAAATCTTCTGAACTTTCATACCAAGTTCTAGGTTAATTTAAAAGTTTGTTGTTTTAAAACTTTAAAAGGGTTGTTTCAAGCCCTATGCATACCTCAATTTTCACCTATCTCACCAGGCAAAAAAGATAAAGAAAACAAATGACATTTTTTAATAGGATGGCATGGAAAAGGTATGTATATGACATGTAAGAAAGTATTCTTAGAAGTGTTACTAAAAAGTGAGAGGAAAAGGAAAGGGCGGAGAATTTAAAGGGCTTCCCAATGTATTTTGACCTCCAGGAAGGGATGGATAGGACTGAAACTGTGAGTTCCCAGAAAAGGTAATCAAAGATACTGTGAACAGAAGGTGTGTAAAGTGAAAAACAAGGCAGGTAAGTAAGCAAAGAACCACATGAAAAGAGTTAGAAAAAATCCCAAATCAGCAATGACAAAAAGCTGGCAGGCTATAGGCCTCAGTCTGAAAGTGAGAACTAAAACTATAAAATTTTTAGAAACAAAAACAGCAGAAAATCTTTGTGACTTAGTTACAAAGGAGTTCTTAGATATGTTGTCCCAAGCATGATCCATACAAGAAAATATTGTAAATTAAGCTTTATTAAAATTAGAAACTTCTCTTGAAAAGGAAAAAAGGGAAAGGAAAAGCCACAGATTGAAATGAAATATGTACTTATAATCTATCTAATGAAAGGATTGTATCCAAAAATAACAAATGATTAGAAGCTAATGATGAGAAAACAGGCTAATTAACAAAAAAAATGGGCAAGAGCTGGGAACAATTGGGCAAGAAGACATGTGAATGACAACTAAGCACATGAAAAGAAGCTCAACGTTATTAGTCATTAGGAAAGTAAAAGAAAAATTAAAACCATGAGATACTGCTACATTCCCAACCAGAATGACTTAAAACTATCAGTAACAAGTGTTCCTTGTATGGAGAAACTGCAACTTTCACACATTCTTTCTGGACAAGCAAAATGGATCAGCCACTTCTAAAACACTTTGACAGTTTCTTATAAAGTTAAACATAAATTTTTCCATGTAATTTGGCCATTCAATTTCTAGAGATTTACCCAAGAAAAATAAAAATATTCATCCAAAGACTTACATAATAATATTCACAGCAGCTGTGTTTACAATATCCCCAAACTGCAATTAATCCATATATCCATCAACTGGTGATTGACAAAACAATCTGTAGTATACAATGGAATACCATTTGGAATTTCAAAGGCAAAAATTATAAACAAGAATATAGGTGGATCTCAAAAGCATTGTGGTTTTTTTTTTTTTAGTGAAAAAAGAAATCTAAAACAAAAGACTATGTACTGAATGATTCCATTTAAATGAAATTTTTCTAAAGGTTAAACTACATTGACAGAAGGATTAGCGGTTCCCTGGGGCCAGGGGCAGGAGGGAGCTACAAAGCTACTAGAGGGAACTTTTCGGGGTGATGGGAGTGTATCACTGGTTACATGATTGTACATACACATGTGGTAAAACTCATCAAACTGCACCCTTAAAATTGGTGCATCTTATTATATTTAAATTATACCACAATAAAGATGATTAAAAATATGTAAGGTACCTTAAGAGTATTATAGATATACCTCATTATTTATTATAAAGTTAATGGTGTTATTAATAAAGAACTGAAGATAGCATGTTACTATGGATATCTTCACATAGGATCTCAAAATAATTTATGGACCACATAGTCAAATAATTTAAGTAAGACCAAGAAAATGAATGTATTAAAATAATGCCTCTCTATAACATATGAATATGTTTCTGAGGTACATTTTCTGCTAAATTTGGTGAAATTTTTGTTCAGCCATTTCCACAGGACCAGCACCCCTTGGCACCAACATTTGTTAGAGAGAAGGAGAAAGGCTAGGAGGGGAGGGTGTGGCTCTACAACGGCTTTTCTAACACAGACAACAACTTGCTGGTTGCCGGGGGGGGGGGGGGGGGGGGGGGGGGGGGGGGGGGGGGGGGGGGGGGGAGGAGGGGCGTTGTGGGGGTGTAATAGAGGGAAGGGTGATGCAAGGAGATTTGACTTGGGGTGGTGAACACAATACAGTGGACAGATGATGTATTATAGAATTGTGCACCTGAAACCTATATAATTCTATTAACTAATGTTACCCCAATAAATTCAAAACCATACATATATAAAATGACATTTTCTAATGCCGAACAGCTAATTGGCTATAGGGCACTTATAGCAGTCAAATCATTTTAAAGATATTATCCCATAAGAAAAGTGTTACTTGCATTAATACCTAAATAAATTCCCTTTGTTTTTCCTTTAAGGGTATATAATGCCAATTCTTACAAAAGAAACTAACGATGTAATGCACAACAGTATATATTTATCACTGCTACATGATAAATATTAAAGTTGTTAAAAGAGTAGCTCTGAAGAGTTCTCATCACATAAAAAATATATTTTTCCTTTTTGTTTTTACTGTATAAATATGAGATGATGGATGCCAACTAAACTCACTGCATCATTATTTCACAATATATGTATGACCAACCATTACACTGTTCACCTTAAATTTATACAGTGATGCATGTTAATTATAATAAAAAACCTGAGGGGGAAACTAAGAACTAGAACTCTTATAACAAATAGAGCTTGAGTTATACTATTAAATTTTATGTAACATTATTTATATATTTTCTCTTTCATATTTTAAAAAGATACAAACAGCATAAAAATGACTAGAAAGTCAGGCATCCCTGAAAAAGTACATACTTATTTTTAGACAACTAAAATCATTTAATAAAACAGTTTCAAGATTTTCATGGCTACAAAATTTAAAAAGAACTTTAAAATATTAATTATAAAAGCCTTCTATAAATGCTATAGGAAAGGATATTACATGAAGAATGAACTCTTTACAAACAGTAAAGCTGGAGGCAGAATATATTCACAATACTCAGTGTCACACCTGCATTAAGCAATTGGTCCTATTTTTCCTACTTTTAGTCTTACATATTTACTTTGCTCATGATCTTTGCACTTAGTGTTTTATGAATGAAAAAATCCCCCAAAGCCTTTAGTGCTCCATGAAGAGACAGAAAAAAGGCTGTTTACTCAGAATGGCAAAAAATACATCAAAGTGTGCTTCCCCCCAAACTCCCAAATGCTGCATCACCAGTCTATCAGAATCCCAAGAGAAAGTTCATGCACCAAAAGTCTATTTTTAGCTTACATTCTCAATCTAGATAGAAAAATCCTCAGTGTGTTTTTATAGAGTCAGGCAATTGACGGGGTCCAAAGGTTTGTCTCTTCCTTCACCTGTGACCCAGACAGCTGACCTACTTACAAAAAGACAGAGGAAAGCACATGGGACGCTGCTCAGCGGCTGACAAATTATGTCTACTTTTCATTTTAACTTCAGAGAAAATAAAATTAAAGGCAATATGAATAAAAACAAAATACTGAGATGCGAAGAAGGGTGTGGTTTGAATCAGGATTTTGATGCATCAATTTACTTAATACAGAGAACCAAAATTTAATAGCTCTAGGTATGAATAGCTGAAGTAGGGAGGAAATTTTACATGGTGGGCTAGTATTTTGTATAGCAAATTACAACTGGAAGCTTCCAAAATAAGATTTTTGTCCTCATGAAACATTAACAAAGAATATTTATAATGAGGTATGTAATAGTCCTTCAAGGAAAGTTATTAGGATGCCAATGGAGAAAGGAGATGAGAGAAAACGGACTGAGCCAGTTCAGTGGGCAGCAGGGCTTCCTGGGGGGCAGGATGCCTCAGGAACCTCTTCTCATCCCTTCATTGGATTCATTGCTGTTTTCTCCCATGCACTCTGAAGACAGACAATCAGTATCACTGAGTCTGGCATCTGACTGAATCTTTAAGAGATAGATATCTGCGCAGCTCCACAGGCTAACTTTTAAATGTAGTTGGACAAATCTACACGGGATGCCTTATTTTTAGTGTATTACACCTGAAAATAGTAAGCATAAACAATATTCAAATTTATCACACAATATTTATTTGATTTGAGGCAGAAAGTTTTCCTGTTTTTTTTTCCCCCCAGCAGATGCTCTTACAGGATTCAAGTTGGGACAGGAAAAAAAATGCAGTCCTTTTCTTTGTCACTTTAATAACCATCACTAGGAAAACAGAATTTCAATAGGCACATAAATTAAAACTAGTCAGTTATCAGCACAGATGATCTGCTTTGTGGGTACAGATTACTGTAGGCTCATTCTGGTTTTGTGCGGAGCAGGCATGAGCTTTGGAGGGTGGGCTGGGACTATTCACAGACTTTAGTCTGTGAGTCTGCATTCATAATTTGACCTTCAAATATCACCGAAGTATGTTTCCAAGTAAAAGTGCTTTCTTTGGACACCTGTCTGTCTCATTTATAATCCCTGAATCTCATTTTGGGAAACAGGATTCTTTTGCTAGTGTTTATAGGATCCCTCTACCACTTACTGCAACACATCTGTATTATACACTTTTTGACAATCATTGTTCTATTATCCTATAAATTAACCCTTATTTTTTATATTTTCCTTTTTATTTTTGATGTTTTATTTATTTATTTTTAGACAGGGGAAGGGAGGGAGGAAGGAGAGAAACATCAATGTGTGGTTCCTCTTGAGCACCCCCTACTGGGGACCTGGCCTGTAATCCAGGCATGTGCCCTGACTGGGAATCCAACTGGCAGATCTTTGGTTCATAGGCTGGCATTTGATCCACTGAGCCACATCAGCCAGGGCTATTTTTTATATTTTTCTTGACTACATGTATTATCTCCTCAATAGGATTTTAAATTCTTTAAAGAACTACCCTACATGGAATTCCCATAATATTCATTCATTTAACAAATAGAGTGATCTATGTTCAAATCATTAGTTGGTTACTATGGGAGCTGTGCCAAGTAATTAAAATTTAAGGTAGAATATTGTATGGTGTTATAAGAAGAACAAAAATATGCAATGGTAGCAGAGAGAAAGTAAAGATTATTTCTGACTGCTGGATGGCAGGAGAATCTATGAAGGAAATAAGTTGAGTCCCTTGAAGGAAGAATAGGGTTTTAAAAACTATTTTAAAAATTGAAAATAACATCCATTATTTTGTTTCCTACTGTAAAAGCACCACATGTTTACTGTTAGGAAAAAAACGAGAAAATACTTAATAGGCTAAAAGCGGGGTGGGAGGAAGGCAGCCATTGCACAACCAGACAGAGATGACAACTGTTCGTATCATGTTGAATACGCACAAAGGAGTTTGCTGTGTGTGTTCATTTTTCAAAAAGATGTTACTAAATTAAACATACTGTATTGTGTCCTATTTGTTTTACTTATTGCTATATTAAGTCACATTTTCATAATATTTATTTATCCCACAAAATTATTTTTAATAACTTTCATTGCATAGATATGTCAATATTTATTTCAGCTACTTCAGTTTTTAAAGCTAATAGGGTTTTCACCAAGTAAGATATGACAGTGAAGGGAAGGGAGAAAGAACAGAAGATCACTCTAAGCAGAGGGTGCAACATGGGGATGGGAAGTGTGAATGCCTCTCTAAACAGAGCAGAGATTTGGAAGATTATCAAAGCGAAACTAGATAGTGGACTGAAGGGGAGAATAAGGCCATAATTCTAGAAGAAGATTGTTTTTTTTAAGTGGGGCATTCTTTCTGCCATATTTTTTTCCAATTCATTTGCTTCACAGATACCCCAGCTTCTCTGTATAAAACAGAATATTAAAAAACAATATTCTTTTCTTCTAACTCAGATGTTTGCTCCCTTCTTCATCCAGCTAAATCCTACTCATTCTTCAAATCCAGCACAAATGCTGTGACCTTGCCAAGTCTCTCCTGCTTGTGTTACCGCAGCTCGGTGCAGCATGCATCCTACCGAATGGTAATCATGAACTTATTTGTTTGACTCTGTCTTAAATGTCAGCTCCAAGCAGAACCTCTTATGCGAGTTTGGCACCTCGATGCCCAGGTACATGCCACATAGTAGTTCTCAATACCTGTCTGCTAAATAAATACATGTGAGTTCCCATTCCCAAGATGTCAACATTCAAATGTTAGTTAAATTGGGAAACTAAATTCACAGTAGAGAAGTTCTGGATAGGGAGACTAAATTCTACAATTTTAGAAATAATAAGATTCCATAAAAATGGGGAATCACTAAGGAAAATAAGTCAATTATTTTTGGAAGCTTATTCTCATAATAGGAAATCTATCAAAGTGAACAGCACTGGAACGTAGAGGCAGCTCACGAGGGAACTGCTTGAAATGCTCAATATCAGAGAAAGAATATCAGAACTTGTTACCAGTGATCAAATAAAACCACTGGCAATGTACGCACCGGCACGAAAATCTAACAGGAAGATAAATGGTTTAAAAAAGTTACAGTCCAGGCACAACAGATCCAGGGAAATCGGATTTAGAACAGTGGAAATTTCACAGCCTTCCCCAATTGCTGATCACAGCAGTAAATTGCATTTTAAAGTGTTTCATAGAAATAGTCACTAAGAAAATCTGCGTAGCACTGAGTTGCCATCAGATTTTAAAACACAACGGTGTCTCTCAGAAGATAATAAACACTTGATGCAATCTAATTCTGTATATATTTTTTTGATTCATTGAGAAACAGCTAGTCCACAGGCTTGACTGTCTTGTGGAGATCCTAAGAGACTTTATCCAGTTGCACCACAATGTGACCAGTATGAAATCTGCACAGCTTAGCAATTTTCAAAAAATACTATGATAGTTCTGGGTTAAATAGCTTATAAGAAATAAGTGGCTGGGTCTCAGTTTAGTATCGTTTACTTACTTATCAAGTCTGTTTCTGCCTCTTCTCCTCTACCGAGTCTTTCCGTTAGCATCTGAACATAGAAACTTTGCTCTTGACCCCACACCCACATCTCATCCTATTTTTCTTCTGTGCCCACTATTTCGCCTCCTTTTTTGGCCCACCCGAATCTAACTTTACCCGTGACACTTTAAGAGTTCTTGCCTCCTAGTGGTGACATGCTATGCACATACTCTAAGGCCTTATTTTTCTTGGCTTCTCAGTAGCACTGGACACTACTGATTGCTGCCTCTTTGAAACTCTTCCTTTAGCTTCTAAGACTACAGATCACCTTCGATTATGTGCTGTCTTCTGCCAATGAAATCCTTCAACACTGATGTTCTCACAGGTGTTGTCCCAGGTGTTTCTCTGTCATCTGTATATTCATGACCCCCAAATCTTTATCTGCCCCCAGATACCTCCTATGTTCCAGAGCTTACCTGTATGCCTCCAGACATCTCCATTCTACTACTCTGCAGCAATCTAAAATTTATCACGACCTTGATCGATCCTTCACCTCTGGTCCCTTAACAGAGGATGGTACCACCACCCACTCAGCTGCTCAAGTCATACTGTGAGTGTCGTGTTTGATCTTTCACTGTATTTCCACCACTTACATTCTATCAATGACAAAAAACTCTGTCCATCTTACCAATTTAATTCATCAACTACTATCTATTCGCACTACAATTCCCAATTCCTTTAGTTCAGTCCACCATCGCCCCTCACATCCTAACAAGTGTCTGGATCAGCTACCTTCAGCCTGTTCTCTATACTGCAGAGAGAGATATTTCTATAATGCAAATCATATCACTTTACAACCTCATTTAATGAATCTAAACTGCCCTCAAGAAAAAGTCCAAATCTCTTAAAATAGGACATCAGGATTTTCATGATTTGGTTCTAGTTTAATTTTCCATTCCTACTTATTTTTTAAAGGCTTATTTATTTATTTATTTGACAGAGGGGAAAGGAGGGAGAAAGAGAGGGAAAAAAACATCCATGTGTGGTTGCTTCTCACATGCTCACTACTGGGGACCTGGCCTGCAATCCAGGCATGTGCTTCCATTGGGAATTGAACAGGTGACCCTTTGGTTTGCAGGCTGGCTGTCAATCCAGTGAGCCACACCAGCCAGGGCTATTCTTACTTATTTTTAAAAAAACTTTCTCCTATTTCTCACTCATTATAAATCCACATAACCACACTATCTATTAGAACCTCTTTTCTCACCTGGTCCACAGGGATAGCTTGAGAAATTTTGTCAAATACCTTGGTGAAGTCAAGATACAACTCCAGTGTCCATCTACCAGCACATAGGGACTCAAAAAAGAAACAGGACACAGTATTCTTGAGGAATTGGTGGTGGCTCCTGCTGAGCACCACTTTCCCTTCTATGGCCGCACATTTTATTTATGAACCCACTTTAGAATTTTTTAAAGAGGTGTATCTTCATGCTCACTGATACAAAGTTTTCAGAATCTATGTGTTATTTTGTGAACAATCAGGGCAGTATTTGCAGACTCTAGTGTTTCAGCTCCTGTTCTCCTCTCCATGAAACTTTAGATCAACAGCTTAGTGAGCTTACCAGCCGGTTTTATTATGCCCTGGGCTACAATTCGCCTTAGCCAGAAAACTCACCCCAAGTAGTAGTTACACTCTTCTCAGCACCCGTCGACTGCAAGGACCTCTTAGCAATGGCCCTTCTCCTTTCTATTCTCTCCCTTTTTGCCTTGCTAAAACAATCACTTTTTCCCAATACTGGTTCTATTCTTCCTGGTGTGAACATTATTATCCACCAAAAAATGTCCATCTCCTTTTTTACTTTACTCTTCATATTTTTCAATAGCTTCAGCTCATTTTAATTTTTAACCCGCTGGTACTAATTTTATAGAGAGCCTCACCACAGAGAACCCCAGGCAGTACAATATCAGTTACTTAAGATACATTCATATTTGGTTCTTTCTTTCCTCAGCACATGGAAGACTGCACTTCTTAGCCACCTTGTAGTTAGCTGGGCCACATGACAAGAAATGTGTGACATGTGTCACTTTTGGCCTATAGGAGTAAAAGCTCCTGTACAACCATCTAGCTCTCCCCTCTCCATGGTACCTGGAGAGCACAGACTAAAGTCATGAGGTCGTAAGATGAAAACATCCCGGATCTCTAAGGCACTGTTGGAGATGCTCTGGAGGGTCACAGGATGTTCACCAGATTTTCCTTCAGCAAGGAACATTGTTTTATACATTAAGACACTGAGATGTAGTATTTATATGTTGTTGCAGCATACCTTAACCTCTTCTAGCTAATACAGGATCTTCTACCATTATTTTAAAATTTCAGTTTTAAAGGGTTCCTATTCTAATCAAGTGATTTTTTTCCTCTGTAGGATTTTAAGGTGCTACAGTAGGTTGAATTATTTAGCCATCTCCCAACCCCAAAGATGGGAAGATCTCCTTCCTAATCCCTGCAACCTATGAATGTGTTAGCTTGCAAGGCAAGAGCAATTCAGGGTTTTGAGATGGGGGAGATTATCCTGGATTATCTCGGTAAATCCAACGGAATCACAAGCATTGTTAGGAGGAGGAGGCAGCAGGCTTGGTCAGAAAAAGCCAATGTGGCAATGAAAGTAGGGATTGGAGTAATGCACTCTGAAGATGGAGAAAGGGGTCATGAGCCAAGGAGCTTGATTTTAGTTTTCAAGACACTTTTTGGATTTCTGACCTTCAGAACTGTAAGAAAATAAAGTGTGTCTGATAAACCACTAAGGTTGTGGTAAATTGTCACTGCAGCACAGGAAGGTAATACAGATGTCAAATAGTATTTTCCTTTCTCTGAACATTTTGAAAATATTCTAAAGTTAACATATCTATAAACTATATCTTAAACTATATTCCTTTCTTTTCTTTATATAAGTGCTAGTGGTTAAGGGGTATTGCAAAAAAGAGTTTCTGGGCATAGATTTTGTTTCATTATTTGCTATAAAAAGATTTCTTTCCTACTTCCATTTTTGAATTATTTATTTTATCTTCCCCAATAACCTGGAACACAGAAATCAATTCACTGAGGCTTTTTGCTTCTAAACTGTAAAGATCACCTTGCATTTAATATTCCCAGAGTTGGTGGTACTCTCCAGCAGGAAGATAAACATGGCACAATCTCTGAAGGTTTTTCCCAACTCCTTCAGCTTTCACACTTCTGGTAAAGGTTCATAAATAATACAGATATTCCTGACACCTGTTAAGGAGTATTACGACAAAACATTATACCTGTTTTCTGCTTCTGAGTGGGAGATGTCTCAGAACTAAACTCTTAGGCAGGGTGAGAGCCCACCCTTCCGTGATTTTTGTACTTCCCCCAAACGTAAGTATCAGTATTAACTGTATTTTTGCTAGTTTCTGCAAATCTAGAGGCTTTTAAATGAATATATGAAAATGATTACAGAAACATCTGTTGAGGTCAGCAAGAAAGATCTCTAAGAATAGGATCAATCATTCACTGCTCCCTGCTACCTGATTCTTTCTCTGCTTCCAGGCAAATTGTCCATATTTTGGAGTCAATGCTTTACTTTCTGAGATGCAAAAACAGGTTCTGCTAGTTGAAGCAACTTTGCTAAGGTGAAAGGCAACACATTTCTAATGGCTGAAAACAAGGACTCTGGAATCTGGGCCTAAATTCAGACTCTGCCTCTTACTACTACCTTCATGTCTATTTGTGGGCTTCATTTCCTTATCCGCGAAACTGGGGAAATAATATCACCTCCCTCACCATGAGGATTAAGGGAGTACAATTTAAAACAGGTCCTGGCACACATTAGGCAAGATGTAAATGTTTGAGGCTGTTGTGTTATGTGGTGAGTTAAAGCCAGAGTTAGTGTTACAAGGAACTCTGGTGCTCTCTTCCTTTACCCCCACTCCGGATCCTTACAGCCCAATGTGATCTACCTGACACGGTAGGATGCAGTTACAATGCAACTTTAAATTAATTAAAAAATTTTTAGAATGTTTTCCTTGTTTTTGTAAAATAATACATGTTTTTGACAAAGAGTTGAAACAATAATAAAAAAACTACAAAGAAAATGAATATCACCTCAAGTCTTTTCACTTGGAATAGTTCCCTATGCAGTTGTAATACAAATAAATAATACAATAATTAAATAATAATGTAAGAATAAACTATTTTGCATCCTCACTACTGTAAACCTACCTTTGCTCACCCCTGTATACACCCAGAAGGCATAGCTGAATCAATGGATAGGTAATTCAGTTGATCATATAATGCTCCTTTTTAATGAAAATGCAAATGGATGTCTGAATTGATTTTTTTTTTTTTAAACGAAGATTCTAGGTTAACAGTTCACTTGGGAAACAGCACTAAAAAGTATAATGGAATTTTATTTGCTTCATTATGTCATAAAAAGGCTTCATGCTTAACTTTGTTTTGACCTTGTGGCTAAGCAATTCTAGTTCCATAGAGTATATTGCTTGAGTTTGCTTGTAGACACATATAAAGCTATGTACAGTACCTTCTTCCTGCATTTTTGTTACTCTCTCTTTAAAATCTAATATTTGTTAATCAATTGTTGGTCTGTTTTTTAAGGACAACATAAATGGTCTTAAAGCTCAATACTACAAAATGAAATCTCCAAAACTGCATATTGTTGAAGGTGCAGTTACAATGCAAATTTTATTAAAATGGTAATAAGGCAGGTAAATAAAGCTACAAGTTTTATACTCCTTTCCTTGAACAGCTTTAAGAGTCCACTGAAAGGCTTTGCTTTCCTGAACATAATAATGAAATAGAAAATGCAGACATAAGTACAATAAAGGTATACATATAGAAATAATTTCACAGTGAAATTATTCTAGAAATGCTTGGAATTAAATACATATATTACTAAATTATTATATGCTTTGTATATTTTATACACATACAAATTAGACAAATGTTGACCTCTTTCAGAGAGCAATCATAATTCAATCCTTTGTCCTGAGAGCTGCATGAGTCCTAAACCTGATATTTATACGTGTTAATGGTTTATCCCCTGCCTAATTCCAATGGGCTTTATGGTACTGGTCGCACTTCTAGCCCATGGCACCTTTGTGAAAATGGAAAAGGATGCCCTCAAGCTAACTACAGGCTGCAATTAGTTGCCAGCACTCCCTCCCAGTGCAGGGCACAAACTGTTATTGTATTGATGACTCTGTATGGTAGGATTTTAAAAAATCCTACCACCTTAAATGGATTTAAAAAAAATCTAGATCACCTTAAATGGAAGGAATAAAAGGGGATGATATGTGGAAGATTTATTGGGCACTAATTGTGAGTCTACATTTTGTGCAGCTAGAGCAGAATGAGAAATGTGGGGTCACACAACCTAGTTTCCTAATGTGATATACAAAAATCACCTGTACATGCAAATGTTCCTGGAACTAAACTCATGTGGAAATGGCATTTATCTCTTGGAATAAAAGTTCTTGATTAGCTTCAACTATGGTTGCCCCAAAAAGTTCAGAAATGCTGTACAAACTGACGGTTCTTGTGATGCTCCTCCCTAGGGGCGGGAGGCACCACGGTGAACCATAACTCTGCGAAGGTACATTTTTAAGGAGCTAAATGTAATGTGGTCGTTTGCTTTCTAATTTTGCAAATTAATTACAGGACCCAACTTGGAAAATCTTTCTATATGGCCATAAACATGTCCATTGGCCTGTCTCTAAAATGTCAGAAACGTGAAACACATTTTGAGCTGATGTCAAATTATGCTTCAACCACAGCCACTGTGACCTATCTTCCAGGAGACACCAGTTATCAAAGAAATGACAACAATCTATTTCTAAAAGTTTTCTTTGCTACAGTAATCTCTTCTGGGGTCAAATTCCCCAGTAATTTCTGGTACAACAAATACTCTGATTTAGCAATGAAGGAAAATATGTCCAATCAGCAAAAGCAAACCAGCAATTACATACCATGGATGTGTTTTCTAATTTTGCATATTTTACTCATTTTTTACCCTGGGTGAATATATGTCTGTGCCTTTTGTAAATTTAGTAATCTTTGCATTTTCTCTTCTTATCAAGCAAGTTGCTTGATATGGTCTTTGGAATGATAATTCAGTATATTGTGTGTAAAACAGAAAACCTGATTTTTAATTTGAATTTACTGTCTTGCCATCTATTCAATTTGACTGAATTTAACCTTATAGTTCTAGTTCTTGTATTTCACAGTAGTTTGTGGGAAAAAAATTATCCCTAATAGTCAAAAATAGAGAAAACAAATATAGAAGTTTTTAAAAAAAATTGAAGCCTTTATCTAAAAAGTATAACACAGCAGGAAAGCATCATTCAGTGAATTACAGCAATTTTCTGTGCAGCGGGGACATTTTAGGTGATTTTTCTACTTTCAAAGGGAAAAGGCACTAGTACAAATTTTTCCAAATACTCATCTGTAGTTTGTTATTTTATAGAATCAATTGCTTATTTTCAATACAATAGCATTTTAATAAAATGTCATTTTGATTACCTTGAAGTCATTGTTATAATTAAATCATAATATATTCTGTTTGGATGACTCATAGTTATGTATGAGAAATTTGCAATGCACTCTACTTCAAGGTCCAACATTTACATGTCAAAAATAAGTTACAGATTTTTCTGATAATAATAATACAGCAAAGACACATAAAACTTCATTTTCGGTAACTTCTCAGTAAATTTATATGCCAGGAAAACACTAATGACAGAGACAACAGAGCCACCAGCACCACCACCACCACAAAGATATAGTACCTTCTTGGACCTGAAAAGGAGTATTTGTTGCTCTATGTCCTCTCTGAAGAACACGCTAACAACTTCCACTCTATTCCATGGGTTTGTTTGTTGGCGTTCTACCTGAATAACTACTTTATGGTGTTCCTAGTCTTCAACATCTCCAAGACTATCTTGAACACTTGTTACCACTTTGGGACTTAAAATCTCAACTATCAAAGCATGTGGCAGGTGACGACACTCATGCTTCATGAGAATGCGTACACAGCAAAGCCTCGCTCTGACTGGACCCTGGGATTTTACATAGGAAAAATATCCAAGTAAGTATGGCTTAATAAACCTTTGAGCAAAACCCTTAACAATTTTAACCACTTTTAATGAAAACTTTTCTAAAATGTAGCATATAGTTTCTCATATTCCTAAATAGACTGAAAAGAACCTCTCACTGGCCGTCCCCCATGACATAGGATAAGCATTATGAATGACAATGACCAAACTTTCGTGTCAGAGAGCAATGCCTGAGTGAAACTTTAAAAGTAGTTGTCTTTTTTGAAACACACATAATTATATGATGGATATATTAGTCTTATTAATCATAAGCACTTCATACATGTTGAATACTGATAATTGTCACAAAAATCCTGATTTACAAGTTCTGACATACAAGGAAATGTTACTGCATGTAGAAATAAAAGAATAAGCCAGATAAAATAACTAGAATAATGAAAGAGGAGATGTAATAGATGGATAAATATGTCTATGTTAGTATTCAACAGTACTGCTCACTCAAATCAGTAACCTCAGAATACAGATGTTTTAGTCTCCCTACTGCCAGTCGCTTTGGATTCTGAGTTTTCTCCCTGTGTTCCTACAATGGGGAAGAGCTGACCTATGTCTTTCCCCCATGTCTAAAACTATCTGAAAACTACTGGAAAAGTGCTGAAAACTAGATATTTTGCTGCAAATATTAGTCATTATATCAACTTTCCTCCTTTGTTATTTAAATTCAGAAAGTTAAAATATAAAAATATACCTCTTTACATTCTCTTCATTTCATCAAGGAATCTTTATATCATATAGTTCTTTACTGCTTGCATTGTATGTCATCTGCACATATATAACTGAAAAACTAAATACCAAGATATAAATCACCTAAATTTCTCTACCTCTGTGTTATTTTTACAGAGTTCTGGGAGATTATCATTTTTTAACATAATAACATGAAGTCTGTAAGTTGTGCCATCTTTTTCCAGGTAGCTCATGGCACTCAAGGCCTAAAAAAGCAGGGAGAAACATATTAGCACACATTTGCTGAGAAACAGAACAGCAGTGTGACAACAGAGCTCCAGTAATAATATTCTCTATGTACCCAGCTTCTCTCCCACAAATGTAAACCCTAAATAATCTCAGAAAATGTTTTACCACACTTGAATAAAGAGCTGTTGAAAACATTTTTTCCATCTTTCGAATGTTAACATGTTGCTAACAATCAGGATCACCCCAGTTGGCCTCCATGGAAAGATACTGGTTGATGCCAAGCAATGCAAAGCATGGATGAAAGATTCAAGCAGGGGCAGGGCGAAGGGGTGGGGAGTGGAGAAAATTCTTTACAACTCAGACTAGAAAATATTTGTAATATGACATAAAGCACTGAAGCACATAATTTGAAGGTAAATTTAAACTTCATAAAATGATATGAAAAGAATTTCCTTAAACATCCTGTTTTCTTCACATCATGTGGTAAAGCTTTGCAAAGAAGTAAATGTCTTTTGCTATTTTTAAGCTCAGAGTTTTTAGAGAGCATGTCCTTTGGGGAGAGAGTTTCCCCCCTCCCCCATTTTGGCTCTGCGAGCCCCGGTGAGGGTCGCCTTGTTCTCTAGGACACACCAGGCAGGCAGAGCCTGTGCGCATGTGCAGCACTGGACCTGTTAGAAAGTCTACAGCTAAGGGAAAAAGAGAATTTTGTTAGATGGAGCTTCCTATAGTTGAGTTTGCCACACATTATTAGCACAAACGTGTGCTCTTGTCTTAAAGAAACATAACAATACAAACTTTGTTATGTTTTTAATCAAGAAAATAAAATACAGAAAAGAAACAATTCGGTTGGATTTTTTGAGCTCCCTGAAAAAACGAAACAAAACAGAAAAAGGAGGTTGGATGGAGAAAAGAAGTGGCACTTATCTCTTCACAACTTGAAGATTATTCATAGAGAAGAGAATGAAGAGAAACTGTTACAAATTAAGTCCTATATTTATTCTCATAGTCTCCAATTTTCTTAATTTGGAATTCATATGGATACAAATATTTTGTATTCACATTTGTTTTCACATTCCTTACACCTCCTTTCTGGCTCTACAGATGCAATAAGCTCTTGAAAGAAACACTGTGTCCCAGAAATGTCCAAACAACATGTGGTGGCAGCGTTCTGGCCCTTTAGTGACTCCAAGAATGAAGGGAAACTGCCTAGAGCCTTAAAGGGCTCTCGTGTTCTGGTTGGCTCAACACGAAAATCAAATCAAACACAGCATAACCCTCAAACAAACATACAAACAACTTCTGTTATCTCAGACAGTCTCCCTTTTAGGGATATGGATAGGTGAGAAAAGACTACCTAGTGTAGATAATTACAATGAGGCAGAGTGGATGGCCTAAAAGGATTCGCTGGGACATCTCCTTTGACGTGGGAGACCAGGATCTCAGAGCAAGCCAGGGCCCTGAGGCTGGCTGAGGCACCCCCAGGGCCAGAAGGCATGTTTTTTGACTTCCACTGGGTACATCATAAGGGACCCATACACAGACTTGAAACACCGGAAACCACTTTGATGTTCAATGTATAAAATTATCCATGATTTAATAGTTTATTTCTATATGAAAAATGATTAGTAATGGTAGAAAGAAAGTAGGAAAAAACAAGGCGGGGAAGAAGGGATTCAGGTATCAGTTATGTGAAAAGCCATCCCCAGGAAACATCCGTTCTTCTAAGTCACACTTTTGTGGTGAGTAATGGCTCTGACAATTAACTTAACAAATATTTATTGATATACAGCAATACACAGAATAAATTCCTTTCCATATAGAGCTTGCAAAATTAGCTGGGTACACAAACAGTAAACAATAAGCAATACAACTACTGATAACTGGACATGCTATTAGGAAATATAGAGCAGGTTGGGGATAGAGTATAAGGGAGGGGGTGGAACATATTTGCATGGGATTGACAGAGTGGCCTCTAAGGAGGTGACATTTGAGCAGAGTAGGAGACCTTTGAATCTGATGTGTGAGTGGCAGTTAGGATGGTAGAAAGGTCTAAGATGAAAAACAGGTGAAGTTACAAAAAATTTACTCACACTGGATCCCAGCTAGGTCTCTGTTCTTCTCCAAATGTTTTTGCTTGTCCTTTCTTTAACTCAATACTCCCAAGATTGATTAAATAATCTATCTTTTCGGTTGGCAAGAAGACAACTAAATTTATCTGCCTACAGTCGAGCAGACCACTTTATTGCATACGACAAGCCCTTTTCTTCGTGCCCCACAAGTGGGTTCGGCTTGAGCAGCACAGTATCTTGTTCCCCAATACAATTCTTCCTGATGCTCCCAAGATTGCTGCAAGTGCTGACTCAGACTGTCCAGGTTACTTAATGGGATGACAGAGTTGCTAGCAGTTTTCATTAACCCTGAACTCCTTCTTAATGAAACAGGACCAGATCACTCAAACACAGATGGGCTCTTGCCTGAATTAGAGTGGCCAGAAGTGATGTAAGGCTGCTGCTTTTCTCATAAGTAATCATATCCCATCTTTAGTGACAGGACAAAAAAAAAAAAACAAAAAACAAAGACATTTGTCACTGTCTGGTTGTTAATCTTCCTAACATCAAAGAGGTAAAATTTTCAGGTTCCCTGAGTATCTGCTACTAGAACCTTGTATTTCTCACATTTTTAGACAAACACCAGATTTCACAAAGAGGCCAAAACAAAGTTTAAGTAGAGCTTGGATCTAAAATATATATTGGCCTTGACTGGTATGGCTCAGTGGATTAAGTGCCAGCCTGTAAAGCAGGGGGTCACTGGTTTGATTCCCAGTCAGGGCACATGCCTGGCTTTCGGGCGAGGTCCCCAGTCGGTGGTGTGTGAGAGGCAACCACATACTGATGATTCTCTCCTTCCCTTTCCCTCTAAAAATAAATACATAAAATCCTTAAAAAAGGACTATTCAACCCACTGATTAAAAAAATATGTATATATATTGATTAGTCATGGGAGGTCTGCTGCTTCATTTCTTTCTATTTTCTAGTCCATCCTCTAGTCTGTTGTTAGCTGAATTTGCCTTTGATGCTTTTGGATAAATCTCCCTCCACACTTCCACCAAACCATACCATATGGTAGGCATGCTCTTTGGTAATTCTTTCAAGAGAAGATCATTTCTTACTCTTCTTGGGATCCCTGACACCTTGCACAGAGTCTGTTACATAGCAGTTGTCTAATAAATCCTCCAAGAAGGCATGCCATTCTTTTTATCACCTGCGGATATGTTTATTGATTTTAGAGAGAGACTAAGGAAGAGAGAGAAAAACATCAATGTGATAAACGCCAATCAGGAACTTCCCATATGCACCTCAGGTGGGGATTGAACCTGCAATCCAGGTATGTGCCCCAACCTGGCATTGAACCCACAGCACCTTTTGGTGTATGGGACAGTGATCCAACTGAGCCGCCTGGCCAGAGCTCAAGTATGGTTCTTGTTATTTTAATTTTTAAAATAAGTCTGTAGTCCCTCAAGTTCTACTTCTATTTAAACTCCCTAAATCGAAACCTCCTTGTTTGTATAATTCCAACACCTGCTCAGTGGCTCACCATCAAACAATGCACCTACCCATGTCATGCATATAATTTACAGAATAAAAACACTGAAGAAGGGAGTTAGGGTCATGTTATTAGAGTCAAGCAAAGGAAGAAGTGGAATGGAGCTTTCCAATGTTCTGGTATGGTTTAATGACAGTTATTTGTATATTTGTTGGTAGTTCATATAAAAAGTAATTCCCAACAAAAATCCCACTAAATACATAACAGAAGCTAAACAGAGTTTTATAGCAGTGTCTTATACCTTCCTTCCATCTTCAGTCTCCCAGCAGAGATGATTCTGATGACTTTCTTCCTCTGGTCCCAAAGCTACTATGTGAAATCCATGAAGGAGGTGAGAGTTTTCATGGAAAATTCACTAGTATTACCAAACTAGGAAGAAAGGACTCTGGTAGCCATATCAAAAATAGCAAGTCATAAAGTCCAACACCCCTCCCATCTGATGTGCCTGTAGACTTTTAAGCTGGTAGTTTTTAAAACCAAAGTAAACCAAGGAAACTGTTCTGGAACCTATTCTCCATTGCAATAGTGGACAGAATTGCAAGTGTGGTAGCCATGTCATTGGGCACAAATATATGGTGCCTCTCTCTGTAGTAGGGGTACATATCCTCACCATGTTGAACTCAGGCATGGCTATGTGACTTGATTTAGTCAGTGAAATTTAAGCAGAAATGATTATTGTCACTTCTAGAAGGCAACATTAGGAGCTAGTGCATGGCTTGGCAAGTTCTCTGCCTGTAAGATTGCGGAAGCAATGGATTTTTCATCTTCCTGTGTTGTAAGTGACAATGGTGAGCAGAGCAACTTTTCTCACCCACAATGTACTGTTGGCACCAAACCATCATTATATGAAACGTTAAAGGGACTTACTTAAGAAAAAGGAGATTAAAACTATGAACAATAAAATGGCAATAAATACATATCTATCAAAAATTGAATCTACAAAACAAACTAAGCAAACAAGAAGAACAGAGAGAGAATCATGGATACAGAGAGTGCTTGAGATGGCTGCCAGATGGGAGGAGGGTTTGGGGGAACGGATGAAGAGGTAAGGGGGATTAAGAAGTGCAAATGGGTAGTTACAGAATAGCCATGGGGATATAAAGTACAGTATAGGAAATGGAGTGGCCAAAGAACTTACACACATGACCCATGGACATGAACACTGGTGTGGGGACTGCCTGAGGGAGTGGGGCGTGCTGGGTGGAGGGGGCAAAGGGGAAAAATTGGGACAACTGTAATAGCATAATCAATAAAATACAATTAAAAATAAAATAAATTTCAATAATTACAAAAACAATGGGCAAATTCTTTCACATAGGATTACAATACAAAATTTGAGCAATTAAAAAGATTTAATAACTTTTTTATTAAACCCCTCCAAAAAAATTGAAGAAGAAATACTTCCTAATTTATTTTATAAGGCCAGCAATAGTCTGATGCCAAAACAAGGCAAGGTAAACAAAAAGAAAATTACAGGCTAATACCTCTAATGTACACAGATGCAAAAATTCTAAACAATTCTAGCAAATTAAATGATACATTAAAAGATAATACATTACAGTTAAGTGGTGTTCATTCTAGGAAAGCAAGGATGATCCAACATATGTAAATCAATCAATGTGATATACCACATTAACAAAATAAAAAATAAACATCATAAAATCCTATTAACTGATTCAGAAAAAACATTTAACAAGATTTAACATACATTATCATTAAAACACTGAAGAAAATGGGTATAGGAGAAAAGTACCTCAGGCTGTCCATTGAGAAACCCTCAATTACCGTCATAGTCAATGGTGAAAACAAAGCTTTTCCTCTAAGATCAGAAATAGGACAAGAATGCCCACCCTCACCACTGTCATTCAACATAGAACTACAAGTCCTGGCCAGGGCAATCAGACAAGAGAAAGAAATAAAAGGCATTCAAATTGGGAATGAAAAAGCAAAACTGTTACGATTTGCAGGTGATATGATTCTATATATTGAAGACCCTAAAAGCTCCACCCAAATACTATTAGAAACAAAAAAATACAGTAAAGTTGCAGGATACAAAAATCAATGTGCAAATATCTATTGCATTTTTATGTAATATATCCTACACCAGAAAAATAATTGAACAAAATAATACCATTTATAATTACAACAAAAGGATAAAATACCTAAAGTAAACAAAGAAAGTGAAGAACCTATACACTAAAAACTATGAGACACTGCTGCAAGAAATTGAAGAATGCACAAAGAAATGAAAAGATACTCCATGTTCATAGATTGGAAGAATTGACAGTTAACATGGCCATATTACCTAAAGCCATATACAGATTTAATGCAACGCCCATTTAATCCCACTGGCAGTTTTCACAGAAATGGAACAAAAAAGTCTTCAGGTTAGTATGAAACCACAAAAGACTCTGTATAGCCAAAGCAATCCTGAGGGGGAAAAAAGGACAAACTTGGAGGCAAAACACTCCTTGACTTCTAACTATACTAAAAGCAACAATAATCAAGACAATGTGGTGTTGGCAGAAAAATAGACATACAGACCAATGGAAGAATTGAGAGCCCAGAAATAAACCCACATATACATAGCTAACTAATTTTCAACAAAAGAAGCCAAAACATACAATAGAGAAAGAATAGCCTCTTCAATAATGGTTTTGGAAAAAATAGAAAGCCACATGCAAAAGAATGAAACTAGACTGCAATATTACACTATACACAAAAATTAACTCAAAATGGATTAAAGTCTTAAATACAAGACCTGAGACAAAAAAAAACCCAAAACAAAAACAAACAAACAAACAAAAAAACAGAGGAAAAAGCATTGCTACCAAACTTATGGCCTTTAGTCTCAGAGCAGTTTTTTGTGAACTTGGCCCCAAAGGTAAGAGAAGTAAAAGCAAAAATAAATTAATGGGACTACATCAAACTAAAACGCTTCTGTACAGTAAAAGAAACCATCAACAAAACAAAAAGGCAACCAGCCAAATAGAAGAAGGTATTTGCAAACAATACTCCAATAATGGGCTAAAATCCAAAATATATAAAGAACTCATACAACTCAACAACAAAAAGCACAATCCAATTAAAAAAGAGTGAGCAGAGGACCTGAACATACATACTTTTCCCAAGAAGACATACAGATGGCTAACAAATAAATATACAAAAATGTGTTCAACTTCACTAGCTATAAGGGGAATGCCAATCAAAACCACAATAACACCTCACACCTATTAGATTGGTTATTATCAACAGGACAAGAAATAAGTGTTGGAGAGGTTGTGAAGAAAAGGGAACCCTCATGCACTGCTGAAGGGATTGCAAATTGGTGAGGCCTCTATGGAAAACAGTATGGAGGTCCTCAAATAATTAGAATTGAGCTAACACATGACCCAGCACTCCCACTTATGGTTATATACTTGAAAAATTTAAAAGACTCATTTGTAAAGATATATGTACCTCTTGTTCACTGCAGCATTATTCACAATAATCAAGACATAGAAACAATCCAGGTGTCTTGTGACCAATGACTGGATAAAGAAGATGTGGTGTACACACACACACACACACACACACACACAAAAACTATTCCACCACAAAAAGATGAAATATTGCCATTTGTGACAACATGGATGGATCTTGAGAGTACCAAGCTAAGTGAAGTCAGATGGAAGAGGACAAGAACCATATTATTTCACTCATATGTGGAATATAAAACAAAAGATAATACATGTACAAACGAAACAAATTCATAGACGCAGACATCAGTATGGTGGTTATCAAAGGAAAAAAAAGGTGGAGGGAGGATGAAGAGGGTAAAGGGGGTCAAATATATGGTGCCAGAAGGTGACTTTGTGTGGTGAGCACACCAGGGATGATGTTTTATAATACTGTACACCTGAAACTTATATAATCTCATTAACTAATACTATTCCAATAGATTTAATTTAAAAAATTTGGCCAATTGAGCATGAAATGGATTGAATTTCTGATTAATGGTGTGGTAAGTTGCCCAATTAAAGGTGCCTTTAATACTCTCTCAGAAAGCATATGCTTCTGTAGTATTTTTTTATTTGTACCTGTGTAGTTATCCAATACAATGAAAAGGAAAATGTGATTTTATTCCACTACAGGTGCAACCCTGTTCTACTTTAAAGCTTTTCCATTTAAAGCTTTATATGAATCACTATTTAGACCCACTAAAGTAATGCATTGCTTTTTTATGTAATATGAATATGGTTTTTGTGTGCTCAGAATAAAAATAGGTTTAAGCTGCTAGTAACAACTAAATGCTTTCACAGTCTATGATAATATTTCACATTATATAAGGTAGCACTGTTTTGCTTAGTAGGCACCAATGGTATTTGCAATCAGAGATCTTTGAAGGAGTCAGAGAAAAAAGCTTGGCCTTTATTTCTGATATGATTCAATAACATACTTGCCACTCTGCTGGTAATTGATAGCAGTGTCCTCTCTTTAATCCAGTTTTTTTTATTGCAACCCGTCTAGCACTGTGTAGGTTCTGTCAGCTAATTGGCTGCCCATCTTCGTGACCGATGCTTACTTCAGCCATTGTAAAACTGAGTTTTCAATCAATTCTCAAACCCAACTCAATTCATCAAACTACTAAGCTTCAGACCATGTCAGCAAAATGTGTGTTCCCATAGCAGCACATCATCATCAGAAGAAAAGTGAGGGTTTGCTTTCATAACAAGGCAAATAGTTAGTACAACTTTTACACTAATTTAACCAGAAAATCTCTAAATCTTAATGGGGAAAAAGTGAAATAAAAAACACTTCTGGCATCTGAAAATGAAGTGATAGTCAAACTATATTTCTGTAAAAATGCTTGCTTGATAATGTTCAATAGGAACAATTTTCCTATCCTCTAGCAAGTTCACTTTAAACAAGTTTCCTTTAAGTCATGGAGAATGAGAAGTAGACATGGGCCCGTCCCTTTAGCTACGGGGTAGGGATGGGAATCTTCTGTAGGGCTGACAGCAAGAGAGGGATTCAGGCAGGAGCCTGTGGGAGATAAGAAAGAGGTTTGTTTTCATAGACAATATTAAAGAAAAGACCTGAGGCTCATCTGTACCTCCCTGGAGTCATCTGACCCCTAAGAGCTCCTTTAGAGAATCTCATTTGGTGGTTCCCCTTCCTACCAACCCCTCCCCGCACTTCCCTTCACACTCCTTCGGTAATCTCCTTCTCTCCCACAGTTGTAACGGTCACAAAGGTATCAACAGATCCCAGTTTTATGTCTTCCACTCCACTATTTCAAAGAGAACTCTTACACATTTCTCTTCCTAGATGTCTGATGAGTATTTCAAACTCAACAAATCCCCAAACAAGTGTCAAGTCTTTCCCTTCCCACCCCAAATCTGCTCCTGACCCTGTTCCCTATCTTCATTCATGGATTGCCACAGGCCCCCAGGCCCTGTTAGAAATCTACTCTTAACAGCTTCTTGGACACTTCCTTCTCCTTCACTGTATCATATCAATGATTTGTAATTATTCTACCTAGGAAAAAAGATCTTGAATTCAACTCTTCCTTGGCCCTCACATTATACATGTCCTAGAATAGGCACTTATTTCTTTCTGAGACAACTTGTAATAGTCTCCTAACTGCTCAGAGAAGGTGAGTTCACAGTTCCCAATCTGTGAGACATCAGATGGAAACTCAGGGGAATACAAAAGTAAGTCAGGAGGAACTAGAGAAAAGAATTTTTTAGGCAGCAGTACTGCTTCCATAAGAAAAACAGAAGGAGAATAAACCTAAGGCTTCCAGCTGACATTAAGGTCTCAATGAATTTCTAACATCTTTTTACTGTTTTTGGTAATGCCCCCTACAAAAAGCTGTAATATGATTAAGTAAGAATTATGAAATATCCCGAAGACCTGAAAGTATCCCATGGGCACTTAAGAAGATGAAGTATTTTCCTGTTTTATTAAAAAGTACAGTAGCTGTTTCTTCTCTTTCCCTACCCCCTCCTTTTCCTGCACATCTTTGCTCTAGCCGTGCAATTGACATTTTCTCCTACCCTTCCTGAGGCAGAAGGCCCTACAGTTCCAAGGTGACAAAGAGCCTCCTGGCTTGGGTGGGATGCAGGGACCTGGGAAGACCAGGCAGTGCTCTAGGCATGGCAGAAACATCAAGACCCGAAGACTGGAGTGGAACTGAAAATCGGTTTGGGTGCCCTTAATTGCTTCCTTCTTCCTAGGGCTGAAGCCACAGGGGCACTGTAAAACATGCTTATCTTTTATGGGTTTTCATCTTGCTCAGCCTGTTGCTGTTACCCTACAATGGATCTTTCTATTGCTATTTGGGGTTCCTTTCTATCAGACATTATTTCTTCCTCTTTCTGGTGCCTTTGGATGGGAGGCTTGTCAGATCAATATGCAATTAATGAGCCGGATTTCACCTTGGATGCTGTATTCCTCCTCCACTCCCTACCAGCCCATGGCTCCACTCCCTGTAATTGAAAGCATTCTTGCCCTACACTCTTCTACTCCCCCATGATCCTAAAAGCCAAACCAAGACTGGTACCTTCACAGAAACTCCAGAGATATTTGAACAGAGAAAGAGGCCTGGCGTGAAAGCTGGTCAGGAGCAAACGGAAAAACATACATCAGCAAACCCAAGGGAGAGTCAGTGACGGCATGGGGCGGGGGCACACTGACTGGTGCAGCCCCTCTTCGTTGGGAAGGCATGAGCAAAGCCTTGAGGTCCTTCATGACTTGCTCCAGGAGGGAGGCTTCCTTCTCCTTCTGCCCCTTCCCTCCCAGAGTCTAGGAAGGTCCCAACGGAACAAACCAGCTAATCAGTTTACAATAGCCACTGTTATAACTAGTTCATGATTTAAAATATTTCCTCTTAAAGAAACTAAGAGACTTTGGAAAATTAGTTACAGCATTAGATTGTATAGGCATGTTGTACAGCCCATATTACCTGCGTGTTACATTAAGATGAGGCTTCTTTGCTTCATATTGACAATATCAAAATTACTATTAAGGTCATAAAAATATTATAGATTATCTTAACATCGTAGAGTTGACTTCATTTATACAAATGTAGGAAGATAAAGCTTGGACTAGAGACCCATGTTTCTAGTATTACCCAGTATTAACAAAATAGCATTTTGATTTATTAAGTTTATAAATATGGACAAATTTTGCAATGCACTGCAAAAAGACGGATCGGAAGGTAGATAGCCCAGACTGAAGCTCTGGAAGCACATGTATCCTCACTAAACCTCTGTTCTTTCACCTATAAAGTGGTGAAATTACCTCCCTTGCTTCTTATGAAGATCAAATGAGAATCTGTTTCTGAAAGTAATTTGTAAGCTAAATAAATGTGATTGCTATCATTATTTTGAAGATTGCCTTTCAAAAGAGTATGGCCTAGAGACTAACTGTAAGAAACATTACAAAATTATTTTGTATGTGATATGCATGTGCTACTCAGACTTGGAAACATTTCCAAAACACAGAACCAGAAAAGACCCAATTAAAAGCACCCTTTTTATACAAGTATTAACTTCTTTTCATCTTCTGCTTGAAGTGATCCCTTATCCAATTTCCCATCAGTACAAGAGGGCACCGGGATGCTCTGCCAAGCAGAAGAAAGCAAGGCCATGTACACAAGAGCTTTACGAAGAGTTTTGTTGCTTCCTTTTCCACTTCTGAGTGCTGCTTATTGAAGCCCCACCTTTCAGGGGCAGAAGGCACCAGCAACAGCAGGCTGTCAGCCAAAGTCCATTAAACAGTGAGGGCCAAAGGGTGAGCAGTCAGGCCAATTTGCAAAGAAATGGGAGTTAGGTCAAACATGGAGGGGGAGACCCCTGGATAATGTAGGAAAATAACTCTCACATGTCCTTATCTGCAGGGTGTATGGTGAGTCATAGAGTCTATCATTTATTGCCCGAAATAAACCTCACCTTGTTTCCCTTGCTCAGAGCCCTCCAAGTGTTCCATCTATAGTGATAACATCCAATCTCCTCTGCACTGCTGGAGGTTAAACCATGTGAAGTTTATGATATGTAACCATTGTTGACTTAGAAAAATGGCAATTCTTAACTGAATACCAAAAGCCCAATGCTATTAAGAGTGTAAACTTGGAGCCAGACTGTTCTGCCCTAAAAATTAGCTGCCTGATCTGGGGCAAATCACTTAGTTTCTCTGTACCTCAGCTTCCTCGTTTGTGAAAACAAGGAATGACAACAGTACATATTTCAAGGATTTTTGCGAGGATTAAGTGAGTTAATATATCGTATGTAAGGTGTATAAAATAGTGTGTGGTTCCACAAGCACTATTAAAGTATTACTTATCACTATTACTTTTTTGCCTCCAGCTTCACCTCTAAGCATTCTACCACCTATCTCGACTTTCTGCTCCAAGGGCTCCAACTTTTTATGGTTTCCCGAAAATCTGATGTAGATGATTACCTTTCTGCCTCGTTCGCCCTTTCCTGTGTTTACCTGTTCATTCAGCAATGCCTTCGTGATCAATGACTATCATGCCAGGTTTTGAAGAAAGAGTAGTGAATGGAGTATACACTGTCTCTGCCCTTATCAAGTTCACACTCTAACTGGAGAAACGTTTGCCATGTAGACTGCTGGTGACCTCCCATCCAAACACAGAAGCTCTATCCCTGAGCCGTGTCCCCTCCAAAGATGTCCTCTGACAGTGTGAATTATCCTTCCTGTTTATTGATCCTTTCTATGGGAACATGCCTGTATAGTGCTTGTTTCACCGACGTGTTTATATGCTGTTCCTCCCTTTGGAACAGATGGTGACCTCTGCCAGAACAGGGGTTGTCTGTCCCTCTTCTCGAGCTCCAGTGTGGAGCGAGTTCTGGCTGCACTACTGTTAATGTACGCGCTGCAAGTCACTACCTGGTTGGAGGGGTCAAGCAATTGCCACAGTGAAATCTGTGTGGGAGCCGACTCTCAAATTTAAAAGAATAAAATCTAATTTTATTAGATTTGTTTGGAATGGGCCTTGAAGCAGCTTGGCTGGGGAGAAATATAGTCATACCAGTATGCCATTTTAAATAAATTTTTACAAATGACAGACGAACTTTAAGACTGTAAAGTTTCTCCTCTTAGTGTTGTATTTCTATTTTACCCACTTAATTTTGATAACTACTGTAAAATAAATTCAATTGATTATTTTTTTATTAGAATGTGGTCATCTTCATGTTTTCTATAAAACTATAACACTATTTGGGATCATTTCATTATTCTGTGTTTAGTTGTTAAAGCACTGTAGACTAACCAAGTCACAAAATACTATACAATGTGGAACTTTTTAGTATTTGAGGTTTCGTTATTATACCAACACAACAGAGTATTTTTTGATACTTACATACTTCTCCATGTTTCAACTTCACAAGAAAATAAAATCAATATAGGAGACACAAATGGAAGCACATACCATGTTCATGGATTGGAAGAATTAATACCATCAAAATGTCCATACTACCCAAAGCAATTTATAGATTCAGTGCAATCCCTATTAGAATACCAACAATATATTTCACAGATACAGAATTAACATTTCAAAAATTTATATGGAACCATAAACAACCCTGAATAGCTGAGAAAGAAGAACAAAGTAGGAGGGATCATAATACCTGATATACAACTATATTACAAGGCCACTATAATCAAAACAGGCTGGTACTGGCATAAGAACAGACACACAGACCAATGAAACAGAATAGAGAGTCCAGAAATAAACCCAATGCTCAATATTTGGCAAAGGGGGCAGCAACATAAAATGGAGTAAAAATAGCATCTTCAACAAGTGGTGTTGAGAGAACTGGACAGTTACGTGCAAAAACATGAAACTTGAGCACCAACTTACACCATACACAAAAATAAATTCGAGATGGATAAAAGACTTAAATATAAGTCGTGACACCATTAAAGTCCTAGAGGAAACCATAGGCAAGAAAATCTCAGATATTCCATGAAGCAATATTTTCACCAATATGTCCCCCAGAGTAAGGGACATAAAGGAAAGAATAAACGAATGGGACTTCATCAAAATAAAAAGCTTCTGCACAGCTAAAGAAAACAGCATTAAAATGAAAAGAGAACCAACTGTATGGGGAAACATATTTGCCAGTGATACTTTGGACAAGGGTTTGATCTCTAAAGTATATAAAGAACTCATAGAACTCCACTTCAGGAAGACAAATAACCCAATTAAAAAATGGACAAAGGATTTAAATAGACACTTTTCTAGGGAGGACACACAGAGGGCCCAGAGACATATGAAAAGATGTTCAGCATCACTAGCCATCAGAGAGATGCAAATTAAAACCACAATGAGATACCACTTCACACCAGTCAGAATGGCCATCATAAACAAATCAACAAACAACAAGTGTTGGAGAGGTTGTGGAGAAAAGGGAACCCTAGTGCACTGTTGGTGGGAATGCAGACTGGTGCAGCCACTGTGGAAAACAGTATGGAATTTCCTCATAAAACTAAAAATGGAACTGTCTTTTGACCCAGCACCTTAGGGTTGGGATTATATCCTAAGAACCCTGAAACACCAATCGAAAAGAACCTATGCACCCCAATGTTCATAGCAGTATAATTTACAATAGCTAAGCATTGGAAGCAACTTAAGTGCCCATCAGTAAATGAGTGAATCAAAAAACTGTGGTACATTTACACAATGGAATACTACACAGCAGAAAGGAAGAAGGAGCTCCTACCCTTCACAACAGCATGGATGGAACTAGAAAGCATTATGATAAGTGAAATAAACCAGGTGATGAAAGACAAATACCATATGATTTCACTTGTAAGTGGAACCTAATCAATAAAACAAATAAGTAAGGAAGATACAACAAGAGACAGTAAAATAAAGAACAAACGACAGTAACCAGAGAGGAGGGAGGAGAGAGATAACAGGGGATATTAGGGGCAGGGCCATCAAGAAACATGTATAAAGGGCACATGGACAAAGGGGGTAGGTTTGAGGGTGGGAGGTGGGAATGGGTGGGGCATGGTGGGGTGAAAATGGAGACAACTGTACTTGAATAGCAATAAAAAAATAAAATCAATATAGGAAATATTATATCTTTTCAAATGTGAAAAGAGATACGTATGAGCTAATGTACTTTCCTAAAAATAGGAAAATATTTATTTATCATTACAAATTAGGAAGAGAGAAAAATTATTCCTGGTGTCTTGGTCAAAATCACTTAGCTATTATTATTATTATTAATTAATGGCCCAATTATTAATCACTGGTAAAAATAACATCTGTGATTAAAATACTAGTCTTTAAGAATAAATATCAGAGTTGAAATATATTTTTAAGAAAACTATGAGCTATATTTGATACAATATTTTATACTGAATTTTGTTTATAGCCCATACAAAGAATGCTAAGAACAATGGCATTAAAGAGAAACTAGTTGACTGATGGGTAATATATTGATTGTAGTTTTGGGTACATAAATATGGATCTAGAGCACAATCCTCAGACATACAGAGAAGACAGAGATTGTAACAATTTTCTTTGACAAGGTCTTGCACTTCAGTTTTTCTAACAGTCAAATGATGGTAACATTTGCCTTCTTTTTATCTCAGACATATATTATGAAATGTTTTAAGATCTTGATAATTATGCAGTATCATATAAAATTTCTACTATTTAAAACTATAAACAAATATTTAAAAACAGGTGGTCTTCACTACCCCTGAATTTTACTAGTAAACAGCCAAAATTACCGAACTATTATTATCTATAAATATTTAGAAATAAGTAATTCTTAAAATAGCTGACAATAATTTTGGCTGATACTTCAATTGTTTTTGCTGCTGCTGCAGAATAAATTTTAATGGTTAAGACAAAGCTTTTCTATTTTTCTTTGAATCATATCATCAAATTTTCTAACACTGCATATTTTCATGATAATGCTTTTCTCCTGTAAGAGGTACATTCTTTGAAATGAAGGCCTTTAAATTATTGACATCTCACTTACAGTTAATTCCAAAGTTATCAATTTATGATATGTACTTTATCAAGCTAGACAACCCTTTCCCCCAAAACACAGATATTCCTTTCAATAAAACTGAAAATTTGAGTACAAAACATTTCCAGCTTAAGTACTGTCATCATTTTATGCAATGACTCATGTTCGATAAAAATCATTTTCAAGATTACGCAGGGGAGAAAGTTACACGGGAATACACTCGCTATGCCTATTTAGCAACAGGCTTCCCCCGCACAACGCTGTTCTATCTGGCCCCAGCCCTTCTCTCAGCCACCTCACAGCCAGTCTCTGCTCCTGGTTTCTTCTTTATTTCAATCCCCTACTAAGAGGAGCCTGGAGTCTATTCTTGATTCTCATCAACTGTGGCCCACATGCCCTGACAGACCCTTTCATCAGGAGCTGCCATCTGGCCTATATTCTAAGTTGTCTTTGTTCTTTTTAAAGTATAGCCCTCTCCTTTCTACCTCCCGCCCTTACTGACATTCCCACAAACGCACATCCTCACAGACAACAGGCCTCTTAGACATCAGTGTCATCTGAGATGGACTTAAGGACACTTGTCTCCTCAGACACTAGCCATTGAATTTGGCCAGTCACTGTCTTCTGTCTTGGGACAGTTTAAGAGTTGAGCTTCTTTCCCTGGCTCCATCTGTTTCAGCTGACTCTTCTTCCATCCTGACCTCCTAGCAAAGACTGCTGGGGTTAAGGCTTAAAGTATGAATTCCACTGGAAAGACTACAAGGCAGGCGATTCCATGCTTGTTTTGTTCACTAACATATACCATGATCCTAGAATAGTACCTGGCACAAAACATTCAGTAGGCTAAATGGATAAATAAATGAATGCCTCCCTGCAGTAGGAATTTATCTGTATATTTATTTTAGTTGTACCTCGTTCAGGAATTTCCTTAGCTTGTTGCATCTTCCCTGTGGGGAAAGGTTGAGAAACCACAGTCTAAATTCCAAATGTGGCACTGGGCTTAATACCAGATGGCTATTATGGTTTCATTTTCAGGTTTTGGGTAATTTTTAAGTTTCTGAAGACAGCCAACATTTGATTATTGCATATATACTATGGCTAAGTATTTTAGACACATTTACCTCATGTAATTCTTGCAACAACTTCATTATGGGTAATGAACAGATGAGATTTAAAGATGCTGTGAAAGCTGCAAAGCCAGGAACTGAATGGAGTCTGACAGCAAAGCTATTTTAATTTCCACATCTGGTAATTCTAAAGAGCAATATGCATGATGCTAACAGGCTCAACAACAATTCCTAGGCCCCTACCTAAAATAAAAGTATTGGCTAAGAACATATCAGAAAACAAATATAGACTACTTCTTGCTCATAATAATAAACACCATGTTGGCATATGATGGCTGCCCAAGTTCAGTTACTACTAATGACAGACTAAATGGACTAACTAGTATTATTTGTAACATCAGTTATTAGGGAAAGATACCTTACGAAGTCAATAAATAAACACATTACTAATCTCATTTTTTCTATTAGAACAATGTATTTATAGAATTCTAGGATGTAAAATTTTAAAAGTTAGTGTTCTGTAATTTGGAAATGGAAAGTTGAAGGAAAATATAAGTAATATTACTAATGTAAAAGCTCACTACATGGTTATCACTGACCAACTGCTGTCTGTCTCCATGGAGGATCCCAGGGAAAAGTCTTGTATTCACAGAAGGCTATAGTGTATCATCTTTGATAAGTGCTAGAAAAATGTAGTACAGAGAGGAAGAAATTTTTTTTAAAGCCCCAGGGGAAAACTAATGTTTTTCAAGCATCAAGATGTGAAAAAATATCAATTAAAGTTCGTTAAGTATTATATGTTTTCTGTTAAATGTCAAACTTTTTTATTATAAAGTATATCTACTCTGAATCATTTTGAAAGCAGAAGTATAAATATAAAAAACCCTATCCATAATTATTAATATACTGCTATATATCCAAAGTATTTTGTATAAATATGAAAATATAAATTTTATAAAAATTAGATTGTAGCATATACATATGTTATTTAGTATTGTTATTGTCTATCAACAGTAAAAAGTAAGATTCCCATATATATGGAGACTTAGGGTGTTTCCCAAAATTTTCTATTATACACAATGATATGAGAGATAACTAAAAACATACACACATATATATTTTTTGACATATTCTTTGATTATTGACTTAAGTTTGTAAGAGTTGGATTGCTGTGTCAAGGGGCATGCAATCTTACAGATAAGTATATTATAGTAATTTCAATCCAAAACATTTGTACCACTTCCAAAAGCATATGAAGTATGTGTTTTTCTCTACTTACTAATAATAGGAATCTAAAAAATTTTAAACCTTCATCAATCTGATAGTAGAAAACAGTTTTTCATTGTTCTTATATTACATTTAATTTTCAAACATTTATTAGAAATTAACTAACCTGTTCATGTTCTATATTAACTGTTCATATCCTCTGCTCATTTTTCCATTTGCTTTTTTATTGGTAAGAGCACTTTATATGTTATGGAATATTAAGATTTTATTTATCACATATATTTCATACCTTTTCCTCCTGGTTTCCAGGTCTTCATTTAACAGTGATTGGTAGATGGCTATGTGGAAGCACAGAGCAGTGAAATAAAAGGAAAAGAGTTTGGAGATCCAAGATGGTGGCAGAGCAGGTAGAAGGAACACTCACTTCCTCCCAGGACCAAACTGGGATTACAACTAAATGACAGAACAATCATGCTGAATAACCAACTGAAAACTAGCTGAAGAGAAGCCTGATAACCAAGAATTTACCAAAAAAGCCACATCGAACCCTAGCCGGGGAGCTCACTTGGTTGGAGCGTTGTCCCATGCACCAAAAGGTTGCAGGTTTGATTCCCAGTAAGGACACATACCCAGGTGGTGAGTCAATCCCCAGTCAGGGTGTGTATGAGATGCAACCAATAGATACTTCTCTCTTACATTAATGTTTTCTCTCTACATTAGTCTCTCTCTAAAATCAATGAAAATGTCCTTGGGTGAGGACTTTAAAAAAAAAAAAAAGCCATATGGAGTCCGGTAGTAAGGGTGGAGACACCAAAATGGCTGGCCCTGCTCTCATGGGGGGCAAGTGAAGTTCTGGAGGGATATTTCAGCTGCAAAGTTTCCCCGAAAAGTGTGGGGTCTAAATTCCAAGCTGGGCTCCACAGCCCAGAGCACCGGAGCCAAAAAGAGGCCCATATAAAACTCGCCTGTGAAAATCAGCGGGGATTTTGTCCACCAGGGAGAGAGGAGAGTCTCCTAGAGACAAAGGCATACTCTTAAAGGGCCAACAGACACAATTTCATTTGCAGCCATTCACCTTGGGCTCATGTGGAAGGAGGATGGAGCAGAGTAGAGCCATATGAGGGGAGTCTGGGGTTTGTGGCTCTGGGGAGAGAACTGAAGGAACAGCCACCAGAATTCCTGTGCTGAGTCCCTCTCCCACACTGCAGACACCAACTTTCTTGGGTGGAGTCCCCCCCCCAACACCATCAGCCTGGTGAGACACAATAGTCTCACACCCTTCAGGACTCCCTGTTGCCCCACCCTGCTGAGCTTACTGCCTGCTGAGAAGTTCAGTTGCCTCAGCCAGGGTGTAGACTCTAGGCAGACTCAGGGCATGTCTGTGACTGCGTTGCCAGACCTTGGGGCAGAGACCATTCCCCCCACCTTCCTGTGAACCTGACTCGTGCTTCCCCCTCATGGGAGATCTGCTAGCCCCATCCTCTGCCACCCTGTTCAGCTCCCTCTCCTGCAGAATCTGGACAGACTGAGTTGTGTGGCTCTACAATAGGGATCATTTTATCCTTGCATGCCCTATTAGAGCAGAGCCATTCCTTCATAAGGCCAAATCTTGTTCTGTTTGGCACTCAAACACTCTGCTGACCTCATCCTGAGATGCTGCCCCAACACAAAGGTGTGCGGTTATACTTGGTATACCCAGAGACATTTGCTGAGAGGCCAAATACTTTTGAAAAAAGATATTTCAATATCTCACAAAATAGACTTTTTAAAAAATGCTATAGTAACAGACAAAGAAGGGCACAACATAATGATAAAGAGAGCAATCCAACAAGAGGATATAACCCTTATAAACATTTATGCATCCAATATAGGAGCACCTAAATATATAAAGCAAATACTGATGGACATAAAGGGAGAGATTGACAACACCACCAGTCATAATAGGGGATTTTAATACCCCATTCACATCAATGGATGGATCTAGACAGAAAATCAACAAGGAAATAGCAACTTTAAATGAAAAACTGGATCAGATGGATTTAATTGAAATCCTCAGAGCATTTCATCCCAAAGCTGCTGGGATGAACATGTTCCATACATACATGGAACATTTTATATGATAGGCAAAATGTTAGGACACAAAACAAGTCTCAATAAATTTAAGATGATTGAAATCATACCAAGCATCTTCTCTGACCATAATGGTATGAATCTAGAAATCAATTAATCATGTGAAAAACACACAAAAACATGGAGGCTAAATTATATGTTACTGAACAATGAAAGGGTTAACAATGAGATTGAGGAAGAAATCAAAAGATACCCGGAAACAAATGAAAATGAGAACACACCAACCTAAAATCTATGGGATATAGCAAAAGCAGTCCTAAGTGAGAAATTCGTAACCTTAGAGACCAACATCATGAAACAAGAAAAATCTCCAACAATCTAACATTGCACTTAACTAGAAAAAGAACAAAGCCCAAAGTGAAGAGAAGAAAGAAAATAATAAAGATCTGAGTAGAAATAAACAAAGCTGAGTCTAGATAAAAAAAATGTAAAAGATCACTGAAACCAAGAGTTGTTTCTTTGAAAAGATAAGCAGGACTGATGAAACTTTAACCAGACTCATCAAGAACAAAAGAGAGAGGACCCAAGTAAATGAAATCAGAATGAAAGAGGAGAAATAATAATTGATACCAAAGGACACAAAGGATTGTAAGGAAATACTATGAGCAATTATATGCCAACAAATTGGACAATCTGGATGAAATGGATCCATTCCTAGAAACATAAAATCTTCCAAAACTCAATCAAGAAGAATCAGAGAATCTGGACAGATGGATTGCAACTAGTAAAATTGAAGCAGCATTCAAAAATCCAACAAACAAAAGTCCTGGGATCAGACGACTTTACAGGTGAATTTTGCCAAACATTCAAGGAAGAACTAACACCTCTCCTATTGAAACCATCCCAAAAATATTCAAGGGGAAGGAAGATTCCCAAGCTAATTTTACAAGGTGATCATTATCCTACTTCCAAAACCAGATGAAGACACTACAAAGAACATTATATGTCAATACCCATGATGAATGTAAATGGTAAAATCCTCAACAAAATATTAGCAAACAAGATCTAGCAACACATTAAAAAGATCATAAATCAAGTGGGCTTTATTCTGTGGACTCAAGGTTGGCACAAATTCTGCAAGACAATAAACACATTACACCACATGCACTAAAGGAAGAATAAACCCACATGATCACATCAAGAGATACAGAAAAAACATTTGATAAAATCCAGCATACATTTATGATAAAAACTGTCAGCAAAGTAGGAACAGAGAGACCATGCCTCAACATAATAAAGGCTCACATATATATGGCAAATTTGTCATATATGGCATATATGACAAACCCACAGCCAACATTATAGTCAATGGGTTGAAACTACAAGCATTTCCCTTAAGATCAGAACAAAACAGGGATGCCTGCTTTCACCTTTCTTATTCAACATAGTACTAGAAGCACAAGCCACAGGAATCTGACAAAACAAAACAAAACAAAAAAAGAAAAGAAAAGGCATCCACGTTGGAAAGGAAGAAGTAAAACTGTCATTGTTTGCAGATGATAAGATTTTGTATATAGAGAACACTAAAGATGCCACCAAAAAACTACTAAGGACTGATAGATGAATTCAGTAAAGGTAAAAGGGTTCCAAATAAACATCCAGAAATCAGTTGCATTTTTATACACCAAATAATAAGCTATCAGAAAGGGAAACTAAGAAAATAATCCCATTTGCTATTACATCAAAATTAATAAAATACCTAGGTATAAGTTTAATCAAGAATGTAAAAGACCTATACTCAGAAAATTATAAGATACTGAAGGAAGAAATTAAAGATACATATAAGTAGAGGTATATACTGTACTCATGGATAGGAAAAATAAATATCATTAAAGTATCCACACTATTCAAAGCAACTTATTGAATAATACAATTCTTATTAATATACCAACAACATATTTCACAGAACTAGAACAAATATTTCAAAAATTTTTATGGAACCACAAAAGACCCAGAATAGCCACAATAATCTTGAAAAGAAGAACAGAGTTGGAGGAATCACACTACCTGATATCAAACTATACTACAAGGCCATAATAATCAAAACAGCATAGTGCTGGCACACAGTAATCAAAACAGACACACAGATCAATGAATCAGATGAGAGAGCCCAGAAATAAACCCACAATTTTATGGTCAATTATTATTAGACAAAGGAGGCAAAAACATACAGTTGGGGAAAGATAGTTTATACATTAAGTGATGTTATGAAAATTGGACAGATATGTGCAAAAATATGAAACTAGACCACATTCTTATATCATACATAAGAACAAACTCAAAATGGGTAAAAGACTTAAATGTTAGACTCAAAACCATAAAAATCCTAGAAGAAAGCATAGTAAAATCTTAGACATTTCTTGTAGTAATTTTTTATATATATCTCCTCAGGCAAGGGAAACAAAAGAAAATATATACAAATGGGACTGCATCAAATTAAAAGTTTTTGCACAGCAAAGGAAACCATCAACAAAATAAAGAGACAACCCACCGAATGGGAGAATATATTTATCAATGATACATCTTATAAGGGGTTAATATCCAAAATCTATAAAGAACTTTAAACTTAAAACCAAAAAACCCAAACAATCCAATTTAAAAATGGGCAAAGGACCCAAATAGAAACTTCAAAAGATGGACAATAGACATATGAAAAATTGCTCAATGTCACTGATCATCATAGAAATGCAAATTGAAACCACAATGAGACAGCATTTCACACCTGCCAGAAAGGCTATCATCAAAAAATCAACAAATGAGTGTTGGAGAGAATGGGGAGAAAAGGGAACTCTTCTGCACTATAAGTGGGAATGCAGATTGGTGCAGCTATTGTGGAAAACAGTATGGTGTTACCTCAGAAAATAAAAAATGGAATTGCCTTATGACCCAGTGATTCTACTTATGGCTGGGAATATATCTGAGGAAACCTGAAACACTAATTTGAAATAATATATGCACCCCTATGTTCATTGCAGTATTATTTACAATAGCCAAGATTTAGAAGCAGCCCAAGTATCCCTTAGTAGATGAGTGGATAAAAAAGCTGTGGTACACCAGGTGAGTGGACTGGGCAGTCCCACATTCCATGAAGATAAACCAGGAGGGACAACTGAGGAACAAGATAGACCATGCAACCCAGGGTTCCAGTGCTTGCAAAATAAAGCCTCAGAACATCTGGCTGCAAAAATAATGGGGGTTGTGGTGGTGGGAGAAACTGTGCCAGTCTCTTGAAAGCAGGTTAAGAGATGAGCAAGCAGCACAGTTCTCTCTCTGACTCCTGCCCTACATAGAGTGCCACAATACAGTGAGGTGGGTTGCCCCACCCTGGTGAATACCTAAGGCTCTGCCCCTTACCATGTAACAGGTGTGCTGAGACAAAGAAATATGGCACAAATGAAAGAATTGATCAAAACTCCAGAAAAAGAATTCAATGATGAGGAGATAGCTAACCTATCAGATGCAGAGTTCAAAACACCAGTAATTGGGATGCTCACAGAAATGACTGAGTATGGTAGCAAAATAAAGGAAGAAGTGAGGGCTACACAAAGTGAAAAAAAGCAAAATATACTGGGAACCAACAGTGAAGGGAACGAAACCTGGACTCAAATCAACAATTTGGAACAGAAAGAAAAAATAAGCATCCAACCAGAATACAGTAAAGTAACAAGATTTTAAAAAAATTAGGAGAGGTTTAGGCACCTCTGGGACAACTTTAAACATTCCAACATCTGAATACTAAGGGTGTCAAGAGAAAAGAAGAGAGCAAGAAATTGAAAACTTATTTGAAAAAATAATGAAGGAGAACTTTCGCTGGTGAAGGAAATAGACATACAAGTCCAGGAAGTTCAGAGAATCCCAAAGAAGTTGGACCCAAAGATGATAACACCAAGACACATCATAATTACATTACTCAATATTAAAATTAAGGAGAGAATCCTAGAAGCAGCTAGAGATAAGGGGACAGTTACCTACAAAGGAGTTCTCATCAGACTGTCAGCTGATTTCTCAAAAGAGACCTTACAGGAAAGAAGGGGCTGGAAAGAAGTATTCCAAGTCATGAAAGGCAAAGACCTACATCCAAAATTGCTCTATTTAGCAAAGCTATCATTTAGAAAGGAAGGGCAGGTAAAGTACTTTCCAGAGAAAATAAAGTTCATCATTACCAAGCCGTTATTATATGAAATATTAAAGGGACTTATCTAAGGAAAAAAAGAAGATCAAAACTATGAACAGTAAAGTGACAACAAACTCACAACTATTGACAAGTGAACCTAAACCCCCCCCCCAAAAAAAAAACAACAAAAAAAAAAAACCAAGCTAAGCAAACACTAGAACAGGAACAGAATCACAGAAATGGAGATCGCATGGAGGGTTATCAGTGGAGAGGAGGGAAAGGGGGGAATGGAAGAAAAGGTACAGGGAATAAGAAGCATAACTGGTGCATACAAAATAGACAGGGGTGAGATTAAGAATAGTATAGGAAACGGAGAAGCCAAAGAACTTATATGTATGACCCGTGAATATGAACAAAGGTGGGTAGAATACTGGGTGGGTACTCTACTGGGTGAATACTGGGTGAGTGGGGGTACTGGGCAGAGGAGGATAAAGGGGAGAAAAAAGAATGGAAAAACTGTAACAGCATAATCAATAAAATATACTTTAAAGAAAGCTGTGGTACATTTATACAATGGAATACTACTCAGCCATAAAAAAGGAAGGAAACCTTACGCTTTGCAATAGCATTGATGGACCTGGAGAGCATTATGCTAAGTGAAATAAGCCAGTGTGAGAAAGACAAATACCATTTTACTTCAGTTACATGTGGAATCTAATGAACAAAATTAACTAACAAACAAAACAGAAACAGACTCAGAGGTGAGATAAGACTGACAACTGTTGGAGAGAAAGGGGGTTACAGGGTTGGATGAAAAAGATGAAGAGATCAAGCAAACAAAACAAAACAAAACTTATAGACACAGACAACAGTGTGTGGTTCCTACAGGGAAAGGGTGGTCTGGGGAGGTAGGAGCAGGTGAAGGGGGTGTATACTGTGATGGAAGGAGATTTGACTTGGGGTAGTGAACACACAATACAATATACTGATGATGTGTTATAGAACTGTATACCTGAAACCTATATAATTTTGTTAACCAATGTCATCCCAATAAATCCAATTTTAAAAATGTCAGTAAAAAGAATGGGAAAGGGGTAGGCTTGAAGATTGATAGTAAAGATTAAATTTCTTAGCTGGGGATAGACCATCTAGACAAGGTGAGTATATAGCTGATATTCTTATATTTAATAAAAAGAAAATTATTCACACAGATTAAACAGAACAATTGAACAGTAAAGAAGTATATATAGATGAGGAAGGTTTTAGAAGAATGAATGACAATATCAAGGGGCATATTTGTGGTATTAAATTTTTAAATTGTGAAAAACATTTCCCTACACCCAATAATTATTATTTAACCTTGTCAGACTATGTTTAAGATTATCTAGCTGAAGCTTATTTTGTCATTAGATGAGGAACAAGTGTCTAACCTTATTTCTCTGCTCTCACCCCAGCCCTATCTTCAGTAGTTAGGCAAAGGTTCCAAGGCCATTTATTAAAACAAGTGTTTTCCTGCTATTTAAAATATCCTTTTACTATATTCTAAATCTTCATTTATACTTTAATCTATTTGCTGACATAATATTCTAGGTTTACCAATGTTTTTGCATGGTGTAATGCCCACACATTGCTGTTTGAATTTCCATGGCTTTATAAAAATTTTTATCAGTTTTATGTGTTTTACAATGCTTTCTTCATTATTGTGACATATATATATTTCCATGTATACTTTAGACTTGTTTTGTAAAGTTTTCCAACTAAACTACATTTGGATTTTGATAGACAGTATGTTAAATGCACGTTCTGATACTAAAATAAAAATTACAACCCATTTTTATTTGAATAATATGTGATATTATTATTTTAAGTACACATTTACCCACATACCCCAGAATTTGGTGCTTGATTAATCTATGGGTGTTTCTGACCGTTTGTGTAGGCACCATGGTACTCAAAATCCCCACTGTGCATTGCTACCTTAGAGGTTAAAATTGTGATGAAGTGCATTCTGCAGAACAGTGGATATCTGAATGATGGCAAACTATCCAAACTGCATTTTTTTCTGATTTTCATTAAGTAACTTTCCAAAGGCAAATTAGAAATCTCATCACATTAGTAACAAGGCTAAAGACAACAGTCTTAAATCACACATTGATACTAAAAGTGCTTATTGTGAAAGCATTATTTACGATGACTTACTTTATGCCCACAAAACCGATATTTCAAAGTGGTCATGGATATTTATAATATGCCAAAATTCATTATTACATGTAATAAAAAGTACTTTGAGGATTTGGGCACCTAAGCAATATTACTTCATAATTAAGAAATAGTTACCTGTATTTCTCTCATGAAAGAAATGTACATCATAAAGGCATGACAAAGATGTGCATGATCAATACTTGGGCAGGGAAGGAGAGGCTGAAGACTCTATGTTCTCTGTTCATGCTAGGATAAACTCAACCTTGAACACTGCTGCCTGCAGGTGGCTAGGCCACTTTTATATTTCATGCATTAATTTAAATGCTAAATCAGAGGCTTATAAAATTTCTGATTTACAGCTTTCAATAAAACTGGGAAAAGTTAAAATCAAATGTGGATGAGGCAATAATGAAAAAAGATAAAATGCCTGGTCTACATAAACAGCGTTATTTCTTCCTGTGGGCAATGGCCCTTTATAGTCACAAACAAGTTATAAAGTGATTAAAATTTATAGGAACAATGAAAGTAAAAACAATCTGCTTGTTCTGCAGTCATCTAAAACTAGTATATATTTAGTGTAGTAAAGAAACCCCAACAGACTGGCATCATGCGTGAATTACTTCGGTACCTGTACCTTTGCCACGCAGCACGGCCCCTTTGTACATAGTTGGGATTTACTTATTCAATGAATTATGAATGACTCTAACATGACATTTATTAGTTTCTGTATAATATAGGTACAGATCAAATACTGAAAATGAGAGGAGAAAAATTAGCAAGAACACAGATTAGAATTTCAAAACTATTATGAAAGATAACAACAGTTATTTAGATATGTACTGATTTCAGGGATTCACTTTTGAAAGTACTGGCTGATTCTAGGTCCTCAGTGAAATGAAAAATTAAGTTTTAATATAACATAAAGGATATTTTTACTATTTATGACTCTTAATATAGTTAACTAGGAACATCTTCCTTAAAAGAGTAATCTTTAAAAATAAAAATGTAAAGAGTTAAAGCAGGGTTTGTATAGATTAACACTGATAATTTATTATTTTAGGTATGACAAATATAATATATAACTCTTCCTTATGTGTTTGAATGAAGAAGTAATATAGATAATCCCCAAGGGCAGATAACCTTAAAGTAATTTATACTTGGATTTTGTATTGACATTCAACACAGATGTGAGACAAAGCCTTCCCTGTTTTCTGAAAGTGACTATATTGAAAGGTAATCCATGATTCGATGGAAGTGCATATAATAAATACTAATAAATATTTAAAACACTGTAAAAAATAATCTCAGAACTTTCCAAAAGTAAGAATATAGCAGTTATTAATAAGTTTCTGTGTACTGGAGACATGTGGGACTTTGGAAGGGTAAGACGGGTTTTTCATCATCTTTTCTGAGGGCCGATGGACTCTCTAATGACATTTCCAGCTGAGCCTGGGCTCTTACTCCCCCCAAACTTCACATGACCAGCTCCCTCAGTTCTCATCAAAACGCAGAATCTTCAGAAGTCTTTCCCATCTCCCCATGAAGTAGCTTTTCCCTTCCCACTTGATTTATTCTCATGACCACATCCAGTTTGCTTCTATCACAGCATTTATCAAAATGCATGAATACCTAATTTGTGTTCCTTTACCTTTCTAGTTGCTGTCTCTACCTGATTATAAGCTATGTAATTACAAAGAGTACATAGTGCAATACCCTCGCACAAAGTAAACAATCCAGTAAGTGTCTGCAAAATGAATGAAAGTACAGAGATTAGGACTGAGGAGGTTTGCCTCTGTTCACTGTGATGTCATAGCTATGTCAGGCAATAGATACTTATTCATTAATCTGTTTACTGAAATTGAAAATTATGCAGTAATCTGACTTACAAAGTTTTCCTGGTTTCCATGCTTGGAGTTTGAGGGGGAACAGCCCTGAAATCAAGATCTCAAACCCTTCTTTCCAAGCACCTCCTAAGTTGTGGCTCCATAGGTAATGGATACAGTGAACAAGTAAACGGAGAATAAAAGCGAGGGAGCATTGCTCCTGTTGCTCTAGGCCTTCCAAGAGGAACAGAGGCTAAAGAGCTCCAAGAGGGAGCAAGCCTGGGCAACTGCCCGGTGCTTCCCACCATGCACACATCAAACGGGCTCAGAGGACTACAGGACAGATGGCAAGGGAGGGGAAAAGGGAGTGCTCTTTGGACTTAAGTAGTTGCCCCAGACTATACTGTGAATGCTCAGAAGTATTTTTTCCGGTGTTTTAAATGTAAAAACTGCAATTATTTCCAAGCATATAACTGTAGTTATCCATAGAGAATTTAGTAAAGGTCAGCGAGCCTCTCAGACTAAGTACGGTTTCTGGAACTGAGCCAATTACTGGCTGCATCAGGAAAGAAAAACAGCTGGTAGATATGAGGTTCTGAGAACTAAAAATGAATGAGCCATCCCTGGATGTAGCAGTCTGTGCCGTCCCTGTTTCATCCTTTCTGACAAGTCAGAAGAACAAGGAGTCCTGGAGGAATCAGGTGATGACTGAGAAGAATTTCCAATTTAGGAACAAGGATATTAAGGACAAGGTGTGGATACTGTTATTCTAAAACTCCTACCTCTCAGGTGGCAAAGTCTGCCATGAGATGATTTATAATTAAAACACTTGGGAATGTCAGGTTTTTAGAAGAAGCATATGTAAAGAGATAAAATCAGATTCTTTTGGTCTATTACTTTTTAAAAACATTTCAGAAACAATACTATTAGTAGTAATACTACCACATTTATGGAGTGATTAAAATGTTCCAAGTACTGTGCAGAACACAATTGTCACCGAAATTCTCTAAGTACTATCATTATCCTAATCTTACACACTGTGTTATGCATCAGTTTGGTGGGGAAGTGGGTAAGGATGGACTGAAATTGTGTATTAAAAAAATTGACAGTAGTAGGAGGAGAACAGTGAACTTAAATGCAGATTTTTTTTAGTCTGAATATAATGTACTTCTAAGAAAAACTTAGTAAATGTATTTACTTAAAATCATTTACATAAAGATGTTTAAATTTCAATTTGCACAGTGACTACTACTTTATGGTTATATAATTATCCAAACAATGGTTCACAAGTCATTTGAATCTACTATTTTATGTAAAGGGCTCTAATATATATGAGAGAAAAGTACAGGCAACAATTCTAAATCTTCATCTCCTGGGCTGTTAAAATCTTGAGAAGAGTAAGCTTTGTGGAAAAAAATTGCTTTAAGATTTTCCCTACTGATTAGCAGTCAACTTCTGTCTTAAAATGATAACGCATATTTTTAATCTTATATATTCTTCCTCTTAAATGTTTTCTCCCACAAGAGGTTAATGACTGTTAGGAATATACACAGGCACCTAACGAAGAACTTCCATTTCACTAAGTCTACAAAGTGTTCATACTCCTAAACCACTGGTTTTAGCTCAAACCACTGAATGGAAAAAAAATATACTGCTAATAATTTCTCACTGCCTTTTGTTTCTCAAAGCTTTCCAACTGGTTATTATAACAAAGATAAAGGAAACTGCCAAGCCTGTGTCCTGTGTATGCGATGATTCCACATTGCATGCCAAACAAGGAAATGCCCAGTTCACAAATCATATGGGCTTTGTGGTATACTAAGGTGGGGGTAAAAGTGCATCTACTTTTCTGTTCCACTGAAATGTTTCTGGCCAATATCACTGCTAACATAAGCCCACAGGTGTAACCAGATACTGACTGAGATGTTCAGGAAACAGGTCAAAATGCTCTCTAGCTAAGTTAAGAGGCAGCAATGAAACTGTAAATTCACCTTCTCTGCTTATCAGCCACTAATCTTAGATCTTCAGTCTTTATATATGACACAAAATAATTACTCAGCTTTTAATTTGAAAAGCAAATGTAAATGTGATTCTATTAAGTGAAGAAAATAAGGAGAACATTTAAAAGTGTTTTTCCATGGGTATAAGAACTATGCCAGGTACCTTTGGTTATATTAAGATGAACACATAATACACAAGCAGTACAGAATATTTTGATTCTCTATTTTTATTTTAACAAAATAAAAACTTAGCTTCTAGGTATGATACTATACAGTGAAAATAATAACTACCTATTTGAATAATTCACCATTTGTAAGTTATTTTTATTAATGTTATCATATTATCCTTTATTACTACTTTACGCAAAGTCCCTTGCTAAGGGACTGAGAGGCACAACCACCATCAAATTTCACTACTGAGGGAGAATGTTATAATAATATACAGCTAATTATAATAAAAATTCAGACATCTGAAAATCTTACTCTCAGGAACCTCATTTTGCATAGTTCACCACCACTGGTATTTAATATTCTCAAAACTGTAGATGTACATTTACCACCACCTTAGTATACCACGAAGCCCATATGATTTGTGAACTGGATATTTCCTTGTTTGGCATGAAATGTGGAATCATCATGTACACAGGACAAAAGCACCTTACGCACCATGCACTTAGTGACACTAATCCATAGAATCTCATACAGTATCTCATACAATGTATAGAGAAATGGTCCCCACATTTAATGGATGGCCTTTACCATTCTAGAATATTAACCTGGAGGGAAGAAAATCTTTCTGAATTTGTAGCATGGTGAGCATAAAATAGAGTTAACACACTACAACTAAGAAAGAATCAGTATTGTCAACAAACTCTCAAAATAAGGCAAAATCCCAAGATAGATGAAATGGCACCCTAAAAGCTTGAACAAATTGTCTCACTATAGATTTCCACCCAAAGCTCTGACTTTTATGTTGACAGGAAGTAGCTAAATCTTCTATTATGAACCTAGAAATTCAATTCACCTTCCATTCCTTGGCATTTTTTTTTTTAAAAAAGCATGGTTGCATATAAATGTATTTTTCTGTTATTCACTTCACTTTAGTTCCCACTCTAAACTACTGAATAATTTTCATTCATAGAAGAAGTAGAAAATAACATTATGCTTAAAATGCCGTTTATCTTTACTCAAGCTATGTGTTTGTCTTTACTTACAAAGAATGACATCCCAGAGGCAAAATGCAATGCGAATGTTTATGTGTATGAAGACAGGCTGCATCAGTAATGATTATATTGAAACACAACGGCAGTCTACAATCAAGGACATCAGCACAGACAGAAAACATTTGATTTCAGAAAAAAGCAAAATAGCAACTTTTAAAATAAATAATTGGATGTAGATTTGGTTTAACTCATCAGGTATGCTTTAAAACTAAAGAAGAGATTCATTTATTATTTTATGTAAGAAACACATTGTCAAATTATAGTTGCAAATGGAAATAAAGTAATCCATCAAACCTGTTATTTTGTTTTTGTCATCTGACAGAATATTCACCTTAAAAAGGGAAAAGAGAAAATCTATGAGGCAACAGGAACAGTCAAAGCTTTCACCAAGGACAAAGATAAAATAATTCCATTATAACTAGATGTAACTGCTATCTAGAATCAGTAATATTACATTGTTTCTCAACATCTATCAGTAAAGAAAAATGGTAAAAATCATATTTCACAGGTTTCCCTCTCTCTGGTGCAGGTTAAGCATTTCTGGAAGCGTGGCAACCTCTTCAGGGAACCAGCACCATTAGTCGGAGGTAGTCAAGGGGCTGCAGACATCATAACTCACACATCATCCTGACTCTTGCTGACCTGATGAAAGTAAAGTTTCCCCAATTCAAACTACTCTTTCTGGACTCTTTTGTAGATCATTATGTTCTATGTTATAGTCTGGTTGCATATGTATGTCTTATATGTTCTTTTACATGCAAAACCCTTTGGTAGGGAGTCTGTTACTCAATTCAGAATTCTCAATCAGGACTAACAGAGTATGCCTTGAACATAGGCCAACACAGCTTGGAAAAGAAAGGAAGAGGAGTAGGAAGAGAAGGAAAGAATTTACAGTGCATTTTTGTAAAGTTTATTTTTACAATTTTGAAAGAGAAAGTATCTAACCACAAAATGTAAGAATAAAAATATCACAAACCACAAAATCATTGGAAGCTGAAAATTCTAATCCTGGCAAAATACACCACAAATCTGTCTGGTAAACTAACATGAAGCTCACTTACACAGATGTCTAAAAACAACTAAGATTGTTTTAGTAATTTTAGATTGAATAACCTGAAAATAAGTAAACCATGTTATAAATGAAGCTCACAAAATTCCTAGACACAGAGATAATTTGTTAATATGCTACTTGTTTTGCTATGCCCATGCAAGCTCTTTTCCACTTAGAAAAACTTAGGCTAGTAAATAAGTATGCTAGTACTATTTGAAAAACATCTGCATTCAATTTGGATCAGAGATAATTGGCTCTGATAAATTATGTTAATTCTATCTACTAAATATTCTTTAATTTTACGGCTCTTTTCCATCTCTACTATAGTTTAAGCTTTTGTAATACTTTGCCTAACAGTCTCTAACAGTCTCCCTGGTTTAAGTGCTCAAAATTTTCATAAAAGAATGTTATAAAAAAATTAAGATCTTCATTAGCAATAACAAATATTTAATAGTTATGCTAGGACATGATAAATTAAAACGGAGTAATTATTGGGTTGGCCAAAAGCTTCGTTGCTCTTTTATCCCCATAAAATGGCTCTTGTAGCACTTAGTTGTCTCTAACTTCATTTGAAACAATGTTGTTAGATTGTATTGTGACAACTGTGATATTAGCATGCATTTAAAAAAACTTACCAAAATGGGTGAATTTTGTGTAGCCATTTAATATTGAAGATGAAAAAAAACATGCAACATTTTCAGATATTATATTTTATTATTTCAAGAAATGTAAAAACACAACTTTCTTTTTGGCATTTCAGCAAAAAAAAAATTTGAGCAGTGTACAGGGAAGGTGCTGTGATTGATTCAACCTGTCAAAAGTGGTTTGCGAAGTTTCATGCTGAAGATTTCTTGCTGGATGATGCTCAATGGTTGGGTAGACCAGTTGAAGTTGATGGTGATCAAATTGAGACATTGAGAACAATCAATGTTATAGTACACAGGAGATAGTGACATACTCAAAATATCCAAATCAGTAAGGTTAGTGGTGAAAATGAAAAATGTGTCTTTTATTTTATGGAAAAAAAACCATATGGACTTTTTGGCCAACCCAATACTTTCACAATATCTCCTAAAAATGATAGAGTTAAAACATACTCATTATTAACAAGTATCTACTGGCTCATCTATTAAGAATTGAAGCAGTAGAAGGAGGAAAAATGGAAAGGAGAAAAATAGTAAAGAAGAAAGGATGGAAACAATCAAATAGCTAATAAGGTAGTTTGAGAAACAAGGCATTCATTTTGAAAAATAAGATATATGAGGTCTGTCCAGAAAAAGTCCAGCCATTGTTAATATAACGAGAATGGTTTGCGTGACATCGATATAACCTGGCAACCAAGGAGAGTGGACTGGAATGTGTATGTGTGAACAATGACGACTCCACTGAGTGAGCATGTGTAATGTGTGGCTTTCACATTCAAAATGACCGAGGGAGTAGATCAACAGATATGCATCAAGTTTTGCATTAGCCTGAACATTTCTCTGCAGAAACTCTTCAGATGATTTGGATGGCTGCAGCTATGGGCAACTGGTGATTAGCAGTGTCTTCACAGTGCACCCAATCATGTATGACATCTTGTTCAGAGTTTTTGGCAAAGCATCCAATCACCCAGTTAACCCAGCTCCTCTACAGCCTAGTTTTGGCACCCTGAGACTTCTGGCTTTTCCTAAAACTAAAATCACCCTTGAAAGGGAAGAGATTTCAGACCATTGATGAGACTCAGGAAAATATGACAGGATAGCTGATGGTGACTGGGAGAACTCCCAGGTGCCTACTTTGAAGGGGACTAGGCCTCATTGTCTTATGTACAATGTTTCTTGTATCTTCTATCTTCTTCAATAAATGTCTCTATTTGTCATATTACATGGCTGCATACCTTCTGGACAGACCTTGTAGAGCAGAAAACAGACACAGAGAAGGAAAGGAAGCTGGCAAGGGTTGGAGGTGCAGCTTGTGAACATGCTCAAAAGGCAAATCAGAGATAGAAAGGCTGAGAATTGGGATGTTACCCTCTTTTTAGTTATTTAGTTAATGTTTTTACTTATTCTAGAGCATGGGTCAGTAAAACATGGCCTATAGGCAAAATCCGGTCTACTGCCTATTTTTGTAAATAAAATTTTACTGGAACACAGCCACACCTTTTTGTTTACATGTCTTCTAAAGCTGTTTTTGTTCTACGATGGCAGAGTTGAGTAGATGAATGGAGACCATATGACCTGCAAGGCCTAAAACATTTATTATGTGGCCCTAAAGAAAAAGTTCTAGAGCAAGGTTTCATCCATTTTTATCTAATCCTTTTATTATCCTTGAAAGTTCCAAGTTAAAACTGTGTGCATGTTATTATAGATAACTTTATATGCAATGAAGTCTTGATAAAATCATATGAAAAATGAGAAAACTAGTACATTTACAAAATTTCATTTTAATAAAGCTTGCTTCCTTCTATTCAAATATTTGCAGCATTGCATAATTCAAATGTACAAAAAAATCAGTAACTCATCTTTTAGGACCTTAAAAGAAACAAATTAGTGATATTAAACTTAGTCTTGGGTATTGCATGCTCACGGTTTACATTGATGGTAAGTTACAAAAGATGTGGCCAATTGAATCTACCCTATGACAAGTCCTTGTACCTAGAGAGAAGGTCATTAATGCAGTGCGTGAGGAAATGAACACACATCACTGCCTATAAACATGGCCTATAGCCATGTGTGCACGTGGCTTTCATTTCTAACAATGTCCTTCTGCACCAACCTTCATCACCATGTGCACTTAGAAAGCGTAAGGATAATACTATTTTAGAAAAACCATTCTTATGCTTCTCATTATGTATTTTTCTTTTTTATTTAATGATTTTGAGAGAGAGAGAGAGAGAGAGAGAGAGAAACACTGAATTATTGTTCTGCTTACTTAGGCACTCATTTGTTGATCCTTGTATGTGCCCTGACTGGGGATGGAAGCCACAACCTTGGCATATTGGGACTATGTTTTAATGAACTGAGCTACTCAACCGGGGCCTTTATTTTTCTATTTTTGATGTCTTGTTTCATTTGCTATTTCCCATGGCTTTTCTCTTGCATATTAAATAATTTAACATTAGATAACATGACCAGTACATTATGCTCTTTAAGGCAACTTAGAGTAATTTATTTTTTCCCATAAAATATCATTATCAAAGAGTATGTATTTATGAAATTCAGGTATTCTTTGTGCTACAAAAGATTAAGATTCCTTAAAAATTAATCTACATGTCACTCTTTGATGCATCAATTATTCAGTTGTACTACATGCTACATGGTGCAAGGCATTGGGAGAATAAAGTCCTAACATGAATAAAATATGGTTTCATCCCTAAAGGGGTACCCACTTTTGAGGTGCAGACACATATGTAAAAAAAGCAACACTATTTAAAGAACTTCAGAAGAACTGAGTAATTTCAAAAGAGGAGTTTCAAAATGAAAAATCTGAGTAAATTCCTGTTACTCCAAGAGGTAAAGAGAAAGTTCCTTCAATGAATAGCTGCTATTGGAAAGTAGTGGTTCTCAGACCTTTGTATCATGTAATATATAGAGAGGCTCCTGAAATATACTGTTCCCCTTGATTCCTAATGTCAAAAAAAGAGAAAAATATTTAAAATTCACACATTTTTGTTTCCATTCCTCCTGCCTAATTGAGGATACCTGCTACTCCAAGTCATATGCACTCAGGCACAGGGTCCTAGAGCAGATCCAGACCAGGTGGGAGGTAAACCTCGCTTTATTCCAGCAGTGATGTAACAAGCCTTCTGACATTAGCAACTCTGCAACTCTTAGTGATGGGGGGAAGAAGATGGGCATGGTATTCTGGTATGACCAGGCTGGTTTTAGATTCAGCAGTGATGGTAATCTCTCCTTATCTTTTCTCAAAATCTAGGGCCTCTGCCATGGCCATGTTTTCTTGCATTGAGAAGAACAGGCAGACAGATTAGGAAAGACAGGGAGATGAATGGAATGGGCATAGTTATCTATGAAAATCTGAAAGGTTTCATGCTACCAAGAAGAGACAATATATCTGATATGTTCAACCAGAAAAGAGTCTACTCTTCTCAGCAGGTACAAAGAGCATCATGATAAATATGAAGGAAGAACAAACACTGCTGAAAACTGCAGAGACCCTTGTGCATTAGCTATTCTCCTTTAAGCAATGTTCAAATGTTTCATTAAATGGTTTCAATTCAACTGTAAAATAGGGGGTTAATAAAGATGATGGGGAAAATCTAATCCCTCTCCCTTCTCATAAAGGAGAGAAAACTAACAGGCATAAGCACATCAGGTGAAACTTTTTCAATGTTGTAGTGTCTTTCTTCTAAATAAATAAAGCCTTGACACTGGAAATATAGAAGGAAGAGAGAAGGTATAGGCAGCCAGACAGCTCTGGGCAGAGTGATCTCTCTGGGGAGCGTTCTGGAGCAGCAGCCCATGGGAGGCCCGCTGAGATGGCCCACGGGCTGCCAGTGGGAAGCTGTCCCTTACACCCCTGTGGTTAACATGTGCTCCCTTGTAGTAGATGCACACACAGGCAGACCACATCCTTCAAACAGAAGGGAATCATTGCCATCTGGTTTTACCCCATTCAAACCTTTCTTACTGACACCCTCTTTAACCCATTAATACCTTTATTCATCTTTGTTTTCTTTTCACCTAATATTCCTGGGTGTCCATCTCCCTCTTCTTTAACACTGAACTGTAACTGAACACTAAGTATAATCTGAACTCCATCTAGTTTTCTCGAAGGCTTTTGTGACTCTGAATTTATCTTACAGACACTGACGCTGAGGTAGGTATTGTTAATCCTCTCTTAACAAATGAGGGGGGAAATCTTTGGATATTAAGAAATACATTTTCCCCCACAGGATTATTGTTATCTTTAATTTCTTTAATCACAGAAAACCTAGGGAGATATCTTTAGTTTAGGTAAACTGATATGCCTTGAGATGTGAAAACAATGAGTGACACTTTCATTGTTGGCCATGTTAAAGTGTGGTCACTGGAGAACAGCACAAAGTTGTAGCCCATGTTCACATATTCCACTGTTATAATTTCAAACATCACTGTGAGTTCTACTGGCCCAGAGTCCAAAAAAGGCAAAATCAGTTACTCTCCTGGCTGTCTTCCCAGAAAAGAAAACTTTCCAAAGGAAACAGGTTTCTTTTCATGAATGATGCTTTTATAAATTTCATTTTCCTACTGGTATTTTATTTGTACAGTTAGAGAAGTTTCTGAATATAATTAAAATAAAATTTTCTCTTTTGTTTTCCAATCATCATTATTATTTGTGGGACCATTAAGTTATCAAAGCTGATATAATTTGTTTTAAGATTTTAAAGGGATCACTTAACCATCAGAGTAGTTACTACACAGTCATTGTAGAGTTATTTTTCTGTCATACTAGAATATATCCCACTATCCTACAAATAATAATCCATGGTGTTAATCTACAAGTCATAAAACCAGAGACCCCAGAGTGAAAATATTACCCTCTACACATTATGCATACATTTAACTTTACTTATTTCTTTAAATCAATGGATCGATGAACTAGAAGAGTATTTTCAAGGTGCACTTCTTAGGGATCTATAACATGTTTGGAAAACATATGCTCAATTTAAACGCAAACAACTGAAAATGAGATCATGAATGCTATTCATTTCAGGGTCACTTGCTTTTGTTTTCTTCCATTGCATGAGAATGATGCTAGTGTGGTAAAATGAAAATAGCAGACATAAAAAGAATGGAATGTTACCATTTACGATAACTTGGATGGACCTAGGGTATTATGCTACATAAAATAAGTCAGATAAAGACTAACACTGTATGATTTCACTTATACATGGAAACTAAAGAAATAAACGAACAAACAAAACAGAAAAAGATTCATAGATACAGGGTTGCCATATGGAGGGCAGGGGATGTTGAGGCACTGGGTATAAAGGTGAAGGGATTAGGAAGTCCATATTGGTAATTACAAAATACTCGTGGAGATGTAAAGTACAGCATAGGGAACATAGTCAATAACATTGTTATAATTATGTGTAGAGTAAGCTGGGTGCTAGGGAATGACTTCATAAATTATATAGTTGTCTAACTACTATGCTCTACACCTGGAATATAAAATAATATTGAATGTCAACTGCGATTAACAAATAAAATTAAAAAATAAAAATGCCAGACAGAGTGATACTCTGTCCAATCTTGGCTACATCACAAGCTCTAGCACAATTCTTAGCATATAGTAGGAGCCCAGTAAAAAGGAAACTATGTGTTATGCTTTGGTTTTACTCATTATAGTTTGAATCAATAACATTAAAATCATTACAATTACAGAAAATAGAACATTGGGGAATATCTTAGAGTAACCTGCGTTTATGAAGAAAATAATACAAAAGACTACTGTCTGTGAGAGAATATGAAGTCATCTTCTACTCCCTCTATTTTCAACATACATCCAGAATCAGGCCACCTCCTATGATGTCCACCATGACCATCCTACTCTAACTTCCACTGTCCCTCATTTAGATGATTTCAATAGCTCTCTTACTGGTCTGTTTGGCATCTGGATTTGCTCTCTCATATTTTCAAAAAAGAATTCCCACCAATTCTTCCAAAACCTCAGATAGATCAAGTCAGTCCTTAACAGTCCTTATCTCATACAGACTAAAAGCAAAGCCCTTTTAATTACTTATAAAAACTTCATGATCTGGCCACCTAAAAACTATCTAATCTCATTTTCTGTCTCCCTTTGGCCTCCTTTGGTCACGGGTAGCCTGCTACTATCTTAGGGCCTTTTTTTTTTACTTGCTATAGTTTAAAAAAAAAAAAAAAAAAAAAAAAAAGCAATCCCCTTAGCAATCCCCATTGCTAAGAGGATTCTTTCCACTGATATTCAAAGGGCACACTTCTTTATCTCCTCCTCTGGGTCTTCCCTCACCACCCTAAGATAGTGCTTGCTCCCACCCTCCTCCCTCCCCTATATCCCATTTTACTATCTCTACACCATTTATCACCATGTAAAGTATTTTACAGTTACTTACTTTTTAAAGTGCATTTATTATCTGCTCCCCCTCACTTCTGAAAGTTCTTTAATGGCAGTAGCTTTGTTTCATTCACCCTGGAGGGAGGCAAAAATCTGCCACCCCAGAATGTGCCTCTTTGGCATCAGAATTGTTTTGAGCTCATGAGTTTTAAGAAACAGCAGATATAGAGGAGAAGCTCTGAAAACTGAGTAGAAGTTACCCTTTTGTAAAGGATTTTTAAGTTCAAAAGGGAAATCTCCTTTTTTTAAGGTATCTCCCTCTAGTTTCAGGAAGACGGTAATGACTAAATCTCTAGAAACTTATCAATGGAGAACAACCCTTGTTTACTTGGCTTGTCCTGGTAACTTCCCACAATTGGCCTCCCCAACGTCCAGCAATTTTTTTTTTTTATATATTTAGCTGGAGATGGTATTTGTGGCCATTTTGGGGAGTTACTCAGTTTTCCTGGGTATCTGCCATGCATGTAGGTGCTATACCTGTTATTAAATGCATTTGTTTTTATCCTGTTAATCTGTCCTTTAGTATGGAGGGGGGTGGTGGGTCTCAATCAAAAACCCAGAAGTGTAGAGGTAAAATTATTTTTCCTCCCCAATACCACTGTACCACAGTATCTAAAGGAGTACCTGGCCCAACCACACTCAAGATTGGGAACACAGAGCTAAAAGGGTAATGACAGTAAAACAGCCGAATGTGGAGAAATGGGCTGGAGATAGACATGACCTAGGCTTTAACTTTGCTTTTTCCCCCTCAGGCTGTGGATGTCACATCGTTGACACTAAGTCTGGTACGACAATTAATAAAATACAATGTTTAAAACAGTACATTAACTAATTCACACAGATGTATAAGTAGTTCTTGAATGTTTGTGTAAGCTCTACACTATAGCACTAGCAAGAAAATGAGCTTTTCAGATCCAGCAAGGTCCTATCCTATTCAGAGAGCATCTTCGTTAAAAACTTTGAGACCATGGTAAAGTGAACTGAGATATCCTGCATTTTCTCTTTCTTTATGTGGCCATCTTTTCCTGAAAAGTTTCTGTATCTTACAATGCTATAAACAAATGTGGTCTCTTCTTGCTAAGCTGCGGTCCCCTTCAAATACTGTATGAATACTTCCTAGTGGAGAGCCTGGACATATTAATGCTTCTTTCCTATTCACATAGCCTTGCCTTCTCTAAGCCAAGTCAGTGTGTTAGACTGACTTCATTTTATTTTGGAGGAAACAGAAGCATAGAGGTAACTTTGTTCGTTCATCCATTCAACAAATTTTTACTGAGCACCAACTAGATACTGATAATGGTTCTTTGTATCAAGGAATGAACAAAATAAAGTCAATATCCTCATGGAGCTTTTATTCTAGCTGGGAGAGTGAACAAGCACTTTATTTATATGTGCATGTATACACACACAAATATCTATGTATCACTGCTATACATATATACACATACACACATATATGTAGATATGTCAGTTCATGGTAGAGACTGACAAAAAGAAATGCAGGGCAATGGTTATAGAGAATGCCAAGATTGGAGTTGGGGGAGGGGCTCAAAGTCACACAACGAATATGCTGCAGAGCCAGAACTGAGACACAGAGCATTCTAATGCCAAATCTGTGATCTTAACCACTATGCTGAGGCTGCTAAATGGCTCTGCAAATGTCAGGTTTTGTGGAGATTAGAGTAGGGAAGGCAGACACCATCGGGATTTGCACAGTAGCAATTTTAAAGAGAAAACCTGGGAATGAGAAGCCCTCACAGTGCTTCTGTATCTTATAAAATAATATATATGTGTGTGTGTTTATTTAAAACAAAAATTCTGAAAATTACTGAAGCGGGTCAATGCCTAGTAAATGGCACAGGCTAGAGTTCTCTGATTCCCTATAGGCTCACTGTTCTGGTCCTGCCTAGGAGGCCAGAGGGCAGGAAACAATTTACAAGCCAAAAGGTTAAGCCTGTTTCTGTGTCACCCATGTTCTTATGGCTTCTTCAGAAGCCAAAATTTCCCCTTGACCAGGACTAATTAGAAAAGCTAGCTATTTTAGCATAAATCAGGTCTGACCAATGGTCACTCAAATCTCTGGGGTAACCATGAACCCAGCTCCATGGTCCTGAGATCTCTCGCCTGCTCTGTGGACTCAGTACAAGTTAGGACTCAAGAAGACAGCATGGTACGACTGTAGGAAGAGTCAATTTGCCAGCCCTGTACCATGGAGCTGTGTGGAGATGAACTATCCCAGGAAAATATGGGGATAAGACCTATAAAGCATTCTTATTCCAATACTGAAGCTTTCTGTGAATCAGCATTGATTAAATGGTTTTATATTGCATCATAAGAAAGATATCCACATGGTTGATCATATTCATAAAAGGGAAGAAACTGGAAAACATCTAAAACATAGTTTAAATGTTTTGATTAGTTTCACAGGCTCTGTCATTAACGAAGTCTAAACTTGAGTCTCTTCCCAGCTGTATGAGAATGGGAAAGTTAGTTTTTTGATGGTTTAATTTGTTCTACTATAAAATGGAGATAAATGGTACCGTCTCATAGAAATATGAGGACTAAACAAGATAATAAATGTACTTGCCAAATAGTAAGCACTCAATGAATGAGTGATAGTCATCTTTTGGGAAGCCTGCTTAGTACATGTCTCATCCTCTGAGGCTTAGCCCCTTACACACAGAGATTGGCTCCTATAAATCTATGTAACAGCGACCCTGCATATACTTCCCTGTCTAGCCATGTTATTGATTGAAACAGGTAGGCACCTAATATAAGATGGGCTAATCAATTCTTTCCACCAAAAATTTGAAATTAGACCTTAAAGTCTAATTAATTGTCTGCAGATGTTGGACCTACAAGGTTATATTGATTCAAATGTCACGTGAGGACCCTTTGCAAATAGGACAGAGGATTGTGGTGTTCAGAAAAAGAGGGTAATGAAGTGGCAACATCACAAGAAGACAGACAGACAGACCAAGGAAACACAGAGGGAAAGGCCCAAAGAGATGTAGCCTTGGTTCCTGCCTGCTTCCCAGTTCCTCATTCCAATGACTCCCAAACCCAGCTGCACTTCCTGTCCTTGGGTTCTGTGCAATCACTTAATTTTCTTATAATAAATCTCTGATTGCTTAAGTTCACTTATGCAGTTTCTGTTCTTTGTAATCAAATAGGCCCTAAGAGAAAACGGTAACCTAACCATTTGTATTCGTTTAATGTAAAACATCACTTTTGACATCCTGAATCAGAAATGTACTTATTGTAATTAACTGAGTAAAAGTCAGAAATCATAGAGAAGGCAGTATAAGCCATTTTTCCTCTATCATTTCTATGTAACACGAGACAAGGCTGGCCCTAACCAATCCATGAAAAAGCTTTGACGTGCTCCTATTCCCACTTCTCCCTTCTAACTCTCAAGGACTTTCAGCCTGCTGACTGGACTGCCCTGAATTGCTGAACAATGTCTTATATGTGCTGCATCTTTCCTACTAGTAACCATAAATCAACCCTTATCTGTCCTCTGACCCTTTATCCCAAATCCCTCACTGTTGTTTTCTAAGGGGCCAGACACAAACTAGTGCTGGAAAACTCTGACACTGAATAAAGCAGCAGCATAAGTGATTTTTGGAAAGGTGTCCTTGTGATATCTTTTCTATGATACTCACCTTGCATATGCAAATACCAAACTGGACTAGAGAAAGAAGGCTGAGCTAGAGAAGGACTATATATTTTTGATACATTTAAACTACTGAGCAGTCTTCTCTGTGTTGTGGCAAAATTGGCCTAGAAGCTAAAAATAAAAGTACAACTTAATATATTCAAAATTGTAATCAAATGTTGGAACAAGAAAATCAGTCATCATTGCTTACTCAAATACCTGAGATGATCACATTTCTATGCCAATCCTGTGTTTCTAATTAATAGATAAAGCAGGAGGGGGTATCTAAACAATAGTGTATAAAAAAATGAAAAAAATACATTTTTAAGCTTTAATTAAGCGGAGAAGCAATAACAAAATATTGCCGCATTTCAGTGACTGTTCATTATAAAACAACGACAACAAAACCTGGGCATATTTCTAGAATTACATTTCACAGGCTTCATGATACTCTTCTCTGTTTTTACTCATAATCATAAAAAGTAAAGACGTTGAACATAAACTGAGTGATTACGCCAATTACCATCTGGCCTTCTGCCCTGAATCTAATTGGTCAGAACACCAACCCTCATGGAAGGCAGTGGAACACAGTGTAGTGACTCAGGGCACAGACTCTAGGCCCAGTGTGTGGAACTCACGTCCTGGAACTGCCGCTTTCTCTGAACATTTTCTTGCATGAAATAACTCAGTCTCCCTACCATAAGTTTCCTCATGTGTGCAATGGTCCTATGTTCTGAGAGTCCATTTATTCACCTTTAGAGGCTGAGAACTGTCCCTGGCTTTTGGAATCCAACAATGAACAATACAGGTAAAAATCATCACCCTCATGAAGCTTACATTCTCAGATGCTGCATCTAAAGCACTTAATGATGCCTGATACTCAGCAGGTCATCAATACGTGTCAGCTGCTAGGATTACTAGTGCTTGAATGAGATAGAGTAAAATGACAGCACTGGAATGAGAGGGAATGTGTTGGAATAAAGTGAGCATATCTAAGACCTAGCAGTGACCCTGCCACTAATTGCTTAGGTGACCTTCATTTAATCTCTTTGGGCCTCAATTACTTAATCTATAAAGTGATCTTATAGTCCCTTCTATTGAATATATGGCAGATTATGAAAGACAGAAAAGATAAAGTGTCAAAAACATTGAAGAAAATATTTCACTTTGTATATTTTGGCTTTACCTTACCAATTAATGAAGATACATTAGGCAGAAAAATACTTTTTTCAGTATATTCAAAGCTTAGGAAAAGCTCAGAAACTAGGTAACCAGTTGCAGTTAAAAAATAGTGAAAAATCCTCAAGAATCACTGGGAAAAATGTAAATGATCAATATCATACCAAATCCTTAGCTTCATAAAATGTAAAAATCACGGCCATGGCTGGGTAGCTCAGTGGTTGCAGGCTTGATCCCCAGTCAGGGCACATACAGGAATCATCCACTGGATGAATACATATGAGGGGGGGGCCCCAAAAAAGAGTTTAGTTATTAAAAAATTGTGTATTTATTCTTACATGTTTAAACTTCAGTCACCTTCAAAGTACTCCCCATTTGATGCAGTATACCTATTGGGACTTACTTAAAATAGTTTTTAAATTTGTTGACTTTGATGCCATTTAGTGCTTCTGACATTTTTGTTTCACCTCTTTCACACTGGCAAAACACTTCCCTTTGAGGACTTTCTTCATCTGGGGAAATGAAAAAAAGTCACTTGGGGTGATAATGGGTCAAAAACTGCTGAACACTTAGTGCAGTATGGGCAGGTGCATTCATAAATCTCCAGTCAATAAATGGGCAAATGCATTGAAAGAGTCTTCAAAAAAATTCATTGAGGCTGAATGCAGCCTCTCACAACACCACCGGCTAGCACACTGATACAGATGGGTTCCTAGAACACACACCTAGCAGGGGAAGCCTGTGCTACAAGGGGCCTGCCCTCCAGAAGATAATTCCTGTTTTGGGGGGCTCCTTCCTCATAAGTGGAACACAAATTGATCTTGCTCTCTCTCCCCCTAATAAATAAAAATTAAAAAAATATGTGATCACAAAATACAAAGATAAGATAAAAGCAGCATCTTACATATACCTTGAAAGTATGTATACATCTAAACCTTATCAAAAATCATTGGATAAAAAATCTCCTTCTAGAACATATTTAAGTGAAATGTAATATCATTCCTTTTTGGGAAATCTTAGCTTTCCTAAACTAGCTTTTCCAATGAAACTTAAAAATAAAATTGGTCCCATACCCACACCTTTTTGCAAATTAGTACACACTGTCAGAGTTTTGTACGTTTTGTTCAAACTGCTTTTCTTTTCTAGTTAAAAACTGTAGCATTTTAACTTTCTTAAAATTACCCAAATATATGGCTAGGTATTCCTACAGTTTAGCCAGATTAAATGATATATGTGGCCCTTAGTGAGAAGGACCCTGTTTACCTCGCCAAGCCCCGTGTCTGCCGCACTTCCCATTCCTATAACATTGGACTCCCTGTAGTTCCACGATTGTCTTGCTCTCTTATGAAAAACAGTAAAAGCTTCCTTCCACTAGAATATTTTCCCCCTGCTATTTAATGACCTACCCATCCACCAAGTCGCACTCCAACAGTCTCCTCCACAGAACCTTCCCTGGTGAGCCCACCAGAGCTTGCATCCTAACAGGTCGTATTAGACCCTTCTGATATTAATCCCTTGACATTTCATACATATAGTCATTAAACTGATTATATCTCTTTAAATTAATTTTTGTTATGTTCATCTATAGGCAGAAGCTGTGATTTTCAGGTGATATCACCCTGCCCCAGAGTAGACAACTGTTCACATCTGTTAAATACTACAACTCTTGTTCTCAATGGATTAAAAAAAAGACCCTTACTAAACAATAAAATAAATTTGGCCTTATTTACTTTAATTTGTAGAATTCTTTATCTTACTCCACAACAACAACAAAAATATCATTGTGGTAGAGCAACCAAAACCAAAGAGGAATCAGTCCAAGATCAAAATTAGAAAAAACAAATCGTACTCTACAACACTCCTCCAAAAACACCTTTTCCTCTAACAATAATGACACAGAATATCAAGAAGTTAAGAAATGCTTCCAAAACTCTCCAGAGATTATGGTCTTGAACTCAAACACAGAACAATTGAGATTTTCCCTCCCTTTGCTTTCCCTGGACACCAAAAACATGGCACAAAACCAACTGTTAGCAAGAATCCTAAATAAAAATAAATCTTGCAGAACTTGTCATCAATAAGACAGCAATTGTCATTATCATTAAAACTAGTATGTCAGCCTTCAGTCCATTTAATGTCAAAATTAATCATCTGGTACTTTCATTAGAGCGACATCTAATGATGCACTAGCATGCCAGTGTGAGTAAGCACGCCCCCCGCCCCAAAGTCAGCAGTGCACTTCGAATATTCACGTAGAGTACAAGTAGGAAAAGAAAATATCACACTGGCCTATAAAATAATGATAAATAAAATGCAGCTGAACAAAATTAAAATGCAAAATGTGTAGCACTTCTCAGCTATAAACAGAAATAGTTTCAATTAGAAAGCCACTGTCAAGAGAGCTCTCCTGGAAGCTAAGTGGGAATTATAGGAAGAACATTTTCCAAAAGCAGGCTGTTCCTCTATGCGATTGATTTGTCTTCATTTCATAGTTGTCATACCTGTTCACCTACAATGAAACATCACTCTGCTCTTCTTACAGTAATCAAAACAAAAAACAAAGTTAAAGAAAATGTGCTCTCCAGTAGGTAAGATTTTACCTATTTTGAGGAGAAACAAGTACTGAATTTCAGTGACTTCTAATCAGTGAGCAGGATAAATTTATAACTTCATATAAAATAAAAGGCATATCTAAAATTACTGCTTTGATTTGTGGGACAAGGACTTTATAGTTCATAGACATGCATATATTTTAGTAATATTTTGAGATGTCAAAAATAGGTCTTGGTGCCTTTTATTACTTGAAAAAATGAAAATTTTGACCATGTTTTAGATTAACTGATTTTTGAAATATCTTACTGGAAATTTTCTAATGAAAGTATTTTTCACTGTAATGAATACTGTATATTTGATATGTCTTAAGAGAAAAAACATATAACATGTCTTGAGTGTATCTTTTAACTATAATTCAATTAAGATTCCATTGCAATTACTACTGCTACCACAGAAATAGTGCCACAGGATGACACATAGCAACAGGGTTTTTATAGCACAATTCACTTCCATAAAAAATTCAACCCAAAGAATGACCTACAGTGTTATGTACTGGAAAGGTACTAAAATGAAAAAATAATGCATTCATCCAAAAGGGGATTTACATAAGCCAAAGTGAAACAAAAGACCACTGACTAGAGAGAGCATAAAATTCATTCTGTGATCATGATTAACAAGGGAAATAATAATAGCAGATAGAGTAGAAGAAATCAATGGAAGTACTTATAGAAAATTGTTATTGTTGCTATAACCAGTAAGAAAAATCATGTCAAAAAAAGAAAAGTATTTAGGAAAATAAAGACAAGAATATTCTATGTCACGGATGACAAAATTGGGGCTTGTGTGTTAATGCCTGCCAGCACCCTGACAGATCTGACCAATCAACCCCTGGAATCTGTTGCAAATCTTGGAATCCCTCTCAGTACACAACACAGAGAGCCACAACTAATCACTGAACGTTGGCACTGAAACTTATTTGTCCAATCTGGTCTCGGTGATGTTGTTCAAGACATTCAGTTACGAACCTTCCATGCAGGCAAACAGTATGTGACTATACACAACCTTCTAGGCAATGTGGTCAAGCATGGGTTTACTTTAAAAAATTTGTGAATGCATGAAAATTCTTAAAAAGCAAAATGGAAAAATAACATTATAGCAGATAATGTTATGATCTGGTGAGTGGGATAAAATTTTAAAAACTAACTGCCATCATTCTGACCAGCGTGGCTTGGTTGGGAGTCATCCCACAGAGTCAGGGCACATGCCTGGGTTGTGGGTTCAGTCCCCGGTCAGGGCACATGCAAGAAGCAACTGATCAAGGTTTCTCTCCCTCCCTCTCTTCCACCCTTCTCCTCTCTCTAAAAATAAATAGAAAAAAAAAAAAAAACACAAAACAACAAACCCTAACTGCCATCTACAACTTAGAATGGATTCAGTTCTGATGAGACAGACATTTAAAAAGATATAGTCCTCCATTTACAAGAAAAGCAATTGAATGTGCATTATGATTTAAAGTCACAGGTTTAATGGTCTGAGAAAAAATGAATAACTAGAGTAGAGAATCTAATACCCAAAGTAGCTTTTACACCTGAGCAATCAAAATTAGATTTCCTCTAAAAGGCAAAACCCTTTATTGATACTTTTAACAAAAAAGCATTTTCATCTAATAAATAATAATGCAATTTTTGCCATAAATCAAATGATTTTTAAGTCTTTTTTAATCATTTTTATTAATATTTGAACATAGTTGTCTCCCTTTTCCCGCCGCCATTTTCCCCTGCCCCACCCACCCCCACTTCCCATCCTCATCCTACCCACTTTGGCTTTGTCCATGGGTCCTTTATACATGTTCACTGATGACTCTTTCCCTTCTTTCCCCCATTATCCCCTCCCCGCTCTCCTCTTGTCATTGTTTGTTCTTAATTTCAATGTCTCTGGTTCTATTTTGCTGGTTTGTTTGTTTTGTTAATTAGGTTCCATTTACAGGTGAGATCACATAGAATAGACATTTTTAAAGCTTTTTTAAGTCTTTAAACATGTCTATTCTATGTGATCTGATATCTATAGAAAGTAAAATGTAGATACAATGACAATGGCTTAGTTTTAGGTGCCTTAATTTCCAGAAAAATAGTTTCTCTATTTAAATATTTTTAAATATATATGTAATCACTGAACCATATTTGAAACATAAGCCATAATTTTAGTGTTAGGATAAAACTGATCACTAGGCAAAATGGGTGTGGAGAAAGGATTAGGTAAAAAATACCCATTGAAATAAAATAAATGCATATATCACATATATCAAGGGAAGGTAACTGTATTCTGCTGTAATTATACATACTATATAATATTAAGTCAAAGGCTGAATAATAAAACACATTAGAGAAAATATATCTCAATCACTAAATAAGCTTAGATAAAGTCTATAATAGGTCAATCTGACAGTGAACCCTGGTCCACAGTATTAAACAGTACTACGTGCTGTTTCCAACAAACAAAAGCTTAATCAATCACTCACTTCACTTTGTTTATGTAGACAGTCATATTTAAGGCTGACATGAATTCTGCAAGAGATCTTAACTGGTACTAACATTCAGCAATAAAGAACATTTCCAGCCACAAGCAACTACATACAAACATAATCTGTAAAACACTGAGAACAAGTCACTGGTTGTAATGTAATTAGAAAAAGTTTTTTAAAATTTCCTTTGAAATGACTATTACCTTAAAATCTTTTACCCTTGGTCACATTCACTGTCATGAATTGTTGTTTTACTATTATGCTTTTCCATGATTTTATAAGTAATTTCTTTGAAAAATGCAAATAAGGAACACATGAAACAGTTTGACTTGGCAATAAGACAGTAGCAGCTTATATGACTAACTTGTGATACATCTTACTACTATGTTACTCATGATTATAACAAAGCAAATTTTAATTAGTGGTAAGTCATTGCCTAAGTAGGTGTGCTAACCTCAGGTAAGATAGAAAACAAGTGTTTCTGTAAACAATACAGGGTGGGGCCAAAGTAGGTTTGCAGTTGTGAGTATACAAAACAAAGAGTTTATTCTTGTATTATTTATTAATTATGGTATTTTTTCCACATGGACTCTAAATTTACTTTTGCCCATCTCTGTATAAACAACTATCAAATAATGCTTTCACACACAATATAAAAACCAAGATGAAAATATAAGTTTTGTGACAGAAATGTATTGCTGTGCTATAGCAAATACATAATGTTCCTGAATTCTAGTAATAGAATGGGAAAATGTTTTTAAAATGTTCTCCTTACCTGTGTATACAGTTTTTACTCTCAAGATATGACATACCGGAGGCAGCATCTAATGCAAATTTCACCAATTGTTTGGTTTTTATTTCATCTTTCTTTCTTCTTAGATAGGAAAGGAAATCACCTCCTAGAAGAATTGACAGATGAACAATGAGACAAAATCATGATGAAGGTCACATTTATTGCCTATTATAGATACCTCATAGAACAAAAAACACTCCATGCTTGGCCATGCTTTTTGTCCATGTTGTTTGAGGTGAGGATAAAAGAACATATGAAAAGAACACGTCTTATTACAAAACAGACACCATTAATTTTCCTGGGTACAGCTTAAGTACTTTAAGTACTTCATGCTCTATTAGCTAACACATGAAATGTTCAAACAAAGTCATGCAATTTCTCACCAATTTGCCTGACTAAAATTTTGTAATGAAGTTTGTCTCTAATACCAAATTAAAGACTGTAATTACTATGAGTAAAATAAAAAAGTAAATGATATTGAGTAAGTTATCAGATTCAGTGATTGCTAAAAAAGAAATAGAGATTATTAACAATACCATCACTGACAATACAGCCAGAAAAAGGGGGGGAGTTATGATTTTGCTAAGATGTTAGGTGCCAATCCACATTGCACTTTTGTGTATAAAATGGATTCCAGTGGTGCAGAGAAACACCTTAAACCAGCATGGTCCAAAAGAAATATAACACAAGTCACATAGTAATTTAAATTTACTGATAGTTGCATTTTAAAAAATAACAAAAAGGTGAAATTTGTTTTAATAATATATTTTTTCTTTAGCCAATGGATCCAAAATGTTATTTATCAACATATATCACAAAAGTTTTAGTGGAGGTATTTTACCTTTTATCATCCTAAGTCTTTACAATATGTTTAATTAGCTCTTATAGGACATCTCAATTTTTATGGAATTTTTATCTGAAATATTTGATCTGTATTTAGATTTCATAAAATTTAGATTCATATATATACATATTTAGATTCTCATATATACATTGTTCCAAATGCTTAATATTTCCCAATAATTGGATCATGCGTAAATTCTTAAAATATTTTAAAATTAAATGCAATTCAAAATTCAGGTTTTTAGGATGCACTATCCACATTTCAAAGGTCAGGAGCTACACATGGCTAGCAATCACCACGTTGCACAGCATAGTCTTAACTTATGCATTCATTGTTCATGCAGCACTGGAGGCTATGGTTTATTTTTTTCTTGTTAGTGTATAATGTGTTGCATTAAAAAAGTAGTTTATTCTAAGTGAGTTTACTCTAAGTCAGACAGAAAAAGTCAAGAACCATATGATTTCACTCTTCTGTAGGATATAAAACTGAAATTAAAAATTGAACAAGGCAAACAAGCACAGATTCATTCATCGATACAGACGACAGTACTGTGGTTACGGGCAGGAAGAGGCTGGGTGGGAGGAGTGGAGGGTAAGGTGGTTGGACGGACAGTGACAGAAGGTTTGACTCTGGGTGGGAACACACAAGGCAATATACACATGATTACTATAGAATCGTACACATGAAACAATTGTGTTAACCAATGTCACCCTGATAAATTTAATTTAAAAAGTTAGAATAATTTAAAGAATACATCAGAATAAAGTTTCTCTAAAAATAATCATTCTCACTTTCTCTTTTATATTAGGCCTTCAGATTTTAAGCCAGAGTTCTGCAAGAGAAATTAGCATTTTAATTGGCATTTCGTAAACTTTTTTTTACCTCTTCACCATGGCTGTAGGCTTTCTAAAATGGAACAGCTCTAGAGGTACAGACTTAATGGCTTTTTCTTTAATGAGAGTACTTAGAAAATGAGAACCAGCCAAATTCTCCTTGTAATATTCTTTTTATTCACAAATCAAGTGTTACACAATTTTACATGGGCCACTTACAAAATAAATAAGCCTTATGCTTAAAAATAATTTTAACAGTGTCTGACAGTTTATCTTTTTCTGTTTTTGTTTTTTAAGAAGAATATCAAATGTATCAAATTACTAGGAAGATTACTGAAATAGTTTCTATCAAGATTAACTTTATTTTCTGAACACAACGCACAGATTGCAACAGTAAACCACAAAATTAACCATTAATTTCTCAAGTAGGTAACAAAATGTCTATTAAAATGGACTTAAAAATCAATATTCAGTTCAAGTTATTACTTGGACCAATATCCCTATATATGTATTAAGGCTTTTGTTAGATCACAGCCGGCAAACACAAGGCCCGCAGGCCGAATCCCGCCCAGCACCTTGTTTCTACCCGGTGGTAGCACGAAGCTCTTTGCCTCTAGTTAAGGAGTAGTTGCATTTACACAGTCCTAAAATTACATTCGGCCCTTTGAAGGCAACTGTGAGGCTGCTGTGGCCCTCTGTGAAAATGAGTTTAACACTCCTGTGTTAGATATGTTAGCCTGTTCTAGAAAAAGTGCACCCTTCTGGTCTTGAAACCACATAGCGTTTTGTCAAAGCTGTGGAATAACTTTCAAGTGAAAACATCTTTATTGGGATTTGATTTAAAGCAGCACAGGACAACCCCCATGTTCTGTCAATTCCTAATATTATTTCTTTCCCAAGTTAGCTCATATTCAGTTCTCCATCTGCCTCCTGCTCTTTTTAAATTTACTCCTTCCTACAGTCCTCCTTGTACTCCCATCCCTGCCCCAGACTAACCCCTGTGAAGAGAATTGTGCCTCTGTTGTTCAGTATTGTAATTTCAGCACTTACCATGTGATTAAGAATTACAATTCCAATGAAGAATGTTGGTGTACAAAAAGGATAAAACAAGATCACTTCCTTTTTGTAACTCTGTATTAACAAGGATTTTTTCTGTATGAGTAGACTACATATTAAACCAAGATAGGATGGATCATTTTCTAGAATTCTTCACCAGTGATGAATTTCTAAGACAATGCTTGATATGTTTTTATGGCCAACTCTGGTTTACTAGGGAGAGCATGGCATAGTGAAAAAGAGCATGGGTGTTGAATCAGACTGACGTAGTCTGATTAGTTATATGGACTTGGGTAAATTGTTTTATCTTTCTGTACTTCTTTAAAACAAAAATTAATTTCATTTATTTCTCAAGATGGTTTTGAAGACTCTCTGCACTAAAGAACCAAGCATCTGCCGAGCACATAATGCACACAATAAATACTACTACAACTTGTTATTGAAGTTATTTGCTATACAAAATGAGGAAGAGCTGCAATAGTGACTGGGTATTTGCCACACATCTATTTTCCCTCATTCACACCAATTTCTTTTAGGAGACTAGCCTCCTCCCATTTTGGAGAGTATTAACCTCACCCCCAACAATAAGGGTGGTCCTGGATTGGCCTAATCAATGAAGTCCCCTCCCCTGTGCAAGTGACTGGTTCAAGGACAGGCACACAACTCAGGTCACTGAGATACTACAAGCAGGTACTTAAGAAGTGAAAGAAATTTTTTTGTTTGTTTGTTTGTTTGTTTTTGAGAGAAGTACCAAGAAGTAAGCATGCTACACAACTGAAAGGGTGTAAGACAGCATGCCATACCACAAAGACTGGCAGCCTTCAAATGAAACTATTGCCAAGGAAAGCAGAAAGGAGTGAAGGAAGAGAATAGTTTTTGGTGACATGCTGGAGCCACTGGATCAAACAACGCCTCCAGAGTAACTTCCCTCTAGAGTTTTCAATTAAGAGAACTAATGAAATCTCTATAATTCTTTATATATCTTCGGTACTAGCAACTCAAAGATCCCTAATGGCTATAATAATATTTATATCAGAAGATCATTTGAAGAATTTAAAAAGATAATATATACATATTAAATGTCTGGAACAAGTAAGAGGATAGAAGCTGCTACTCCCAATAGCCCTTAAAGATTTCTTACTCCATGCTGTGGAAATTTGGTCTTTCCTGTTGTTCAGTATTGATGGGACTCTGAGAAACTAATCTCGTTAAGCAAACTTGGTGAAATTATGTAAACAAGAATATTAATTTATCAATTCATCATTGAAGAAAAGAGATCATCAGGACAGTACCACTAATGATTTCTTGTCATTAAATCACATAGAAATCTTAATTTATCTTCAAATGACTTCCAAGTTTATTAAACAGATACCAGTCCCCCATGATATATAAAAGTATAATTCATGTCCCATGTTCTTTAGGATATAAATTTGTTCCTGAGAAGTTTGGTTTATTTGTGTTCATTTATATATTTAAACTAGGATTATAACCAAAGCAAGTGATAAATTGTAGAGAGCTATTTGGGGGCTTCATTTATGCTATCATTCAGGTTCTTCTCTAAAAAAAACGAACATTTACTTTTGAACCTGTACTAATGAGAGTTGTGGCTGTTAGCCCATCAAAAGCAGAGACAAACTCTATACAATCATAAACAATGGAAGCTGATTCAATTTGTACTCCATGAAACACAGAATAAACTTTACATAATAGGAGATAAGTCAAAACCATTCTTGAAGAATCAATGCAAATACTTAGGAGAGATGGAGTGCGCAGAAGAGATTAACCAAGATGTCTAATGAGGTAATGAGGGTTTACATACTAACTATCCAAGAAAAGACCAAAGATAAGACGAAAAGACTCAATAGGAAGCTAAAAATGGATCAGTTTGTGGGGAAAGATGAGGAAGCTGAAACACTAAAAAACTGAAAACGACTTCAACAATGTACAAGCTTTCCTGATTCCATTTTCTTCTTTTAAAGGAAGCACTTACTGAAACAGCTTGCTACCTAAGTAGTGAAATTCTGCCAAGCCAGATGCAGAGCTGAGTGCGTGGGTTAATACATGACATTAGTCTTTCCAGATGAGGTTCCTTAATAGCCATGTTCTACTAACACTGCAGAATAGTGGGAACCTTTTGCATTTCTCTTTGCAGATGATCTCTGAGAATATAGCTTGATAGCAATTATGATAACAGCTCTATGAAAGAGGAGCACATTTCACAGCACTTTTAACTTGCTGGTTGAAAGGGCACCAGATTTTATATACATATAAAATTTTATATATATATATAAAATCTTGCCAGATATTATGTAAACTGCCACTGCAGATTCCAGAGTCCGCTTTCACTAACTCTCAGAATGTCAGCAGTAGAAATTACTGTGGAAATAATGTTTTTTCATATTATGGAGGAGGGAACTGAATTTACTTAACATTTTTAAGGTGGTGATTTTGGTGATATTATTGAAATTCTAAGGCAAGTGTCTGTGAACTACGGCCTGGAGGCAAAAACCAACCACTGCCTGTCTTTTGTAAATAAAGTTTTCTTGGAAAACCACCACACTCATTCTATGGACACTTTCACATTAGGATGACAGAGCTGTAGTAGAGACTGAATGGCCTTCACAGCCAAAGTATTTTACTGCCTGAATGTTTACAGAAGGCTTGAAAGCTCCTGTGTTAGGGTATCTGTCAGTATTTCATAGAGCTGTAATCCTTTCCTGTAAATAATTCCTAGGACTGCTTTATCTTTTTTCATCTAAGATTTTACTTTTCGCTGTGTGTGTGTGTTTCTTCTTTTTGCACCAGGTCTCAATAGTGCTTATTTAATGCTCAAAAAGAAAGCTGAAAATGTAGATTCACCAATGAATTTTATGTCTTAAGGCTGATATACATATTTACACACAGTAAGATCGTAAGTCCCCTACTACCCGCCCCATCCACAGCCCACTGTCTGCCAACAACGCAAAGAAATGCTGCTGTCTGCCTCTCTCCCTGCTTTGCTGCCAAACTACTCACTTTCCTATTTTGTGAATTCCTTCCTATGCCTCTCAGAGCTGCCTTTGATTTAAAGTGTAAAGACAAGAATGGGCAAGAAAATCCGGTGTATAAGATGTTGGCTCTAACGTCTCCTGGAACACCCTTCAAACATTTAGATGCTACAATGGCCTTTTTTATTTTTATTCTACCTTTATTTTATTTATTTATTTAAATTGTTGTTCTTTTACAGTTTTCTATCTTTTACCCCAATCCCAGCCCTCCACCCCAGCCCTCCCCACCTCCCTCCTACAATGGCCTTTGGCCTTTTTTAAATAGAAAAAAAAAAAAAATCAATGAAATGCAGTTTTGATGCCTTTCTCTGCTGCAGGAAAACCTGCAGAGATTAAAAAAAGGTATTAATTCAAGCTTCCAGAGATAGATTTTTAAGAGATGTGGGATAAAAAGACACATCCAAAAGTATATTTAAATTTAATAAGAGAAAAATATAACAGCTAGCAATATTTTTAAAAATTGAATTAATTATAAGCTAGATATTTTAGGGATATTAAATAAAGGTCCTGAAATCAATGATACAAATGACATTTGTAAGAACTATTACATAATCTTATTATTTAAATTAATTAGAAATGTATATTCATATCTTCATATTCATACATTTTTGGTCATAAAAATTAAGTTATGCAATGGTTTTGTTCAGAAATATATTCACCAATTAAGAATCTTCCTATCAAATTATAAAAATATTACTTTAAATATACTTTTAAGGACACATTGTAGCAAGGAATTGGGGATATCAGCATGAAGGAAAAATCAGAATTAAATAGGAGTCTCCTTTTTTACTTTTTATGAAGTTGTGGTAAAAAAAAACATATCATAAACCATCCTCTTAATTGTTAAATTGTTAAGAATTTTAGGTGTAGAATATAATTTGGGTAACTGTATGTACATTGCTGTACAACAGATCTCTAGCACTTTTTCATCTCACATAACTGAAATTCTATACCCATTGAAAAATTCCTTGTCTAGCTGTGGCTGGTATTGCTCAGTGGAATGAGCGTGGGCTGTGAACCGAAGGGTCACCAGTTCAATACCCAGGGCACATGCCTGGGTTGTGGGCCAGGTCCCTAGTATGGGTTGTGCTAGAGGCAACCACACATTGATATTTCTCTCCCTTTCTCCTTCTCTTCCTTTCTCTCTAGAAATGAATAAATAAAATCATTTTAAAAAAGAATAAGTACACAATATTTAAAAAAAAGAAAGAAAAATTCCCTGTCTTAAAAAGCACTTCAAAAAAAGTATATCCATAAGTCCAATAAGCACATGCAAATGTGTTCAACACATGAAATAGCGAAACCGCAATATCTTACTTGGTACAGCATACCTACCAGAAGAGCTATAGTCAAAAAAACTGAACATACCCTCATGAAGGCAAGAATTTATGTAACTGAGACTCATCTACTCTTGGTGAGGGTATAAGCTGGTGCAACCACCATGGACACCTTTTTAGCATATTCTGCTCAAGCTAATCATGTGCATATTCTATAATCCAGCATTTTAACTCCATGTAGTTATATCCAATAGCCATGTGCACCAAAAGACATATAAAAAACAGAGGATGATTTATGATGTGTTTTTACCACAACTTCATAAAAAGTAAAAAAGGAGACTCCTATTTAATTCTGATTTTTCCTTCATAGTGATATCCCCAATTCTTTGCTACAATGTGTTCTTTAAAAGTATATTTAAAGTAATATTTTTATAATTTGATAGGAAGATTCTTAATTGGTGAATATATTTCTGAACAAAACCATTGCATAACTTAATTTTTATGACCAAAAATGTATGAATATGAAGATATGACTATACATTTCTAATTAATTTAAATAATAAAGATTATGTAATAGTTCTTACAAATGTCATTTGTATCATTGATTTCAGGACCTTTATTTAATGTCCCTAAAATATCTAGCTTATAATTAATTCAATTTTTAAAAATATTGCTAGCTGTTATATTTTTCTCTTACTAAATTTAAATATTAACATTATTAATAGCACCCCCAAACTGGAAGCAACACAAATGTCCATAAATTGTACAATGGAAAAATAAATTGTGGTATACTCATACAATGGGATAACATACAGCATTAAAGATAAATGAATTCCTGCAACCACAACATGGATAAACCTCACAAACATAATGCCAAGTAAAACAGAAAAAAAAGCCAGATCAAAAGAATATATAAGGTTTGACTTCCATTTATGAAGTTCAAAAAAGAAATGCAAAACTAACCTATGTCAGGAAAACGGTCACCGTGGGTGTGAACACTTTCTGATAATTTGGGCTCTATACTAACAATTTGTATACTGTTCTGTATGTGTTATAGTTTGGTCCAGGATTTTTACCCTACTAACAAGCTCATAAGATAACCTGTTATTTTTTCATGGGTCAGAGACAAAGAACTTCACTATTCACACCACAGCACGGTGCACTGCAGTGAAGCCCGCACGGACGGACACCTGCACACAGCATGGGGGGCCTCCCAGGGGAGGAAGCTGGTGGGTGGGGAAGCAGGCAGTGGGCAAGACTGCTCCCCATCTCAGAGGGGGACTTTCCTACCTCTCAAAGTTGCTCACTCCAAACACATCCCTGAGAAATGCCTCAGGTAAAGGTCAGTCAGGGCTTTGCATTCTTGGCATACTCCTTAAGACCAGCAGGGATGCAAGAGAGCAAAAGCAGAGTGTCTCTCATTATACTGTATAAAAAGCCTACCAGATTTTTCATACTATAAAAAAGTAGGATCGAAGGAATGCCATAACTATAATGCAACAAGATTCCAGCCAAGCCCTTCGACCCACCATTATAATCCTTTGGTTAAATGGAGATGAAGAAGTGGAAGTAAGTTGGATAGAATTATAGTTAAGTGGGTTTGGAGGCTGAACAAAGATAGCTGTAGAATTTTGATTTAAGATTTGACGAAGACTTCTAAGAAAGCAGAGGTATAACTTAGAAGTGCATGCTCAATCCCCTTCTTTACAATATTTTAATCAGGAATTTGGATGAAGACATAAAAGGTATGGTACATAGAATACTTTTCAAAGAGTGAAGTGAAGTGCACTTGCTCTGGTACCCGGGTGCGGGGAAGGAAACACATTTGAAGTGATACCAAAGCTGTTTTCAAATATGTGAAGAATTTCTTTTATGACATAAGAAGTGATCACATAATTTCCATATAACTTTAGGTTTCAAGTTAGGTTTATGTTCTTAAGTATACTAGAATACCATGTCTAAATTATTTCTTCAAAAACACTAAAAGAAATCCTAATACATGGGTTCACATTCTTTCCACCTTCAAATATTGCTTCAGGAAAATTTGACACCTTTGTTGCTTAGAACGCAAAGCTATGTTGTTTAGCATTTAGAATTAAAAAGCACAAAATGGGTACTTCTGATGAGTCTGATGTATCTCCATAGTGATGAGTAGTTAATAATAAAGAGATGATTTCTCATATTGGATAAGATATTTTAGAGGTATTAAAATTGCCTAGGATGAATGACTTTTCTAGCTAATTCCTTATTTTAATCTAATAAAACACAGCAAACATAATTATTTTGGCAATATCTTATTATAAGTAGCACTTAGTCCATGAACACTTGTGATTTCAATGAAAACTGGGGGGAAAAAAGTCTCCTTTCCTAAGAAGCAAAACCCTCAGTACAGGAGTTTAATATTAAAAGAGTCCTGCATGTTTACAAGAGTTTGCATGTGCCGTTCTAGGTAGGCATTGCCTCACTTGAAGGCTCTCAGCAACACTGTAAGTATCCACTGACTTTCCCGAGAACAAATCAGGGGCAGTTCTAGGTCACAAATCCATGTAGTTTGAAATTAGAATGTAGTTTCCTTCTTGTTTTTAAATAATGTAGTTGAATTTAAGACAGTGTGTAAAAGGCAGAAGAGGTAGATAATATTAAATTCATATGTGTAAAAAAAAGGCAGATAAGTTTAAGAGAGGTGAAGAAGGCTGGCTTGTCCCAGAGGCTTATTAATAATAAGTAATTGGAATCTGAACACCTGAGATTGTTTCGTGGTTCTAGCTTTGTGGCCTTGGCCAAAACACCAACTTCTCTGAACCACAGTCTCATCATATATAACCTTGGCCTAACAATAACACCCTTGCAAGGCTGTGGAGAAGATTCAAGGAATTTAGCACAGTGCCCAGACTTGTAGAAAGTTAAACACTCAAGAAATATTCACTCTTATTGTTAGTGTTGCCACTGATATTGTTACTGCTATTACAATGAACTTCCCACAGCCTTCCAGCTTGAGAACAGTGCTGCAGCAGAATTATAAAAGTGCATGTATCAACTAATTTGCAAGTAGACAGAAGGCAGCCATTTAGAATGACCACTAAGATTACCATTCAAAACTGAAGCTATGAGATTAAGAAAAAATAATAAAAGGATACGATTTACTTTAATTAGATTACACCAAGAAAGTTTTCTTCTAGTTTAATGTACACATATTGCTAATGTTGTATTTATCATATAATAGAGTCTGTTACATGATAGAAGTTAACTTTGAATGCCTAGTTTCTAAATTCTATTGATTTCTTGTTGCTAGCTCTGCTCTCCACCTCTTGTGGCGGGGCGGCGGGGGGCTACCTTGCTCCTCACATGCATTTGGCTTACGTGATGATGTAAATTCTTACCAAAAAAACAAAAAATAGCCTCCCCCCCAAAAAAATAACTACACATAATTAATGTAAAAAGTTAGGTAGGTGTTTAAAGGTTCCAATTTAAAGAACTAATCTTTGGAAAATTACATATTCATAAAAACAGAAAGCTAACATTAAAGAGTATGTGTTCCTCTGAAATACCTCCCAAGTTGTCTTTCCACCATTTTTTCCAAAGATAATTATGAAAATAATTTTAAAAACTTATATACTTTATTATCCTTGTAATGTATTATACATGCCACACAACTGTGGAGAATACCAGGTAGAAGGGGAGCAATATTTCAAACTGAAAAAAGGCAATATTCTTCCTTATTACAAAATATATTTACAGCAAGTTCTAACTTGATTAGATTCCAACCATGATTAGTTTTTAGGTGGTAGACAGATACATGTTAAAACTGCTAAGTAAATGGCATTTCTAAGATATCTTCAGCCAAGAAATTATCTAGAAACTAATATTAAAAATTTATGTACTTTCATACATTTGGTATTGATTTATGGATCACTTTTATAGCCAGATATAATGTAATATACCATGCTTGCATAAAAATGGAAAAGTGACAAGCAATGGTGTTATTGGAAGAGCTATATTTTCTTCCATTAATTTTTTTGTCTTAACTAATCAGAATCTTTGAAATTATCCTTTGCTTTAAGAAAGACAAAGGAAAAGCAAATGAGAGATGATGAGAGAAAGATTTAATGATTTGAGAGGGGAATGTACAGAGGAGACACAGGAAAGGTTAGAAAATAATCATATATGTGGAATTTTGATGCTGCAAAACTGATTTTAGTTATATTAGCAATAGCAGGTTCAGACAGAAAGTCAATTTGATATAAAATATTATATATGTATAGAATACTAAGAACAAATCATTAACTCATTAATCTTAACTGTTTACTTATAATCATTTCTTTTTAAGTTGTATGTTAATATTAGTGATATATGGATGATGTAGCCTAGAATTATACACTTGAAACCTGTATAATTTCATTAATCAGTATCACTCCAATAAATTTAAAAACTTATAACCATGACTAAGGTATAAGGTTTGGTCACTTATAAATTCATCTCTGGCATGTACTTGCTCTTACACATTATACTGTGAATGATCTGGAAGCACAAGCTTCACAGAGAGCTGGTTTCTTTTCTAGAAAATAATCTCTTTGAGTTCAGATATAATGTTGCCTGAACTGTTGATCCAGAGATATGGAGATTGAGCAATATTTGTGAATTTTCCTATAATGCACCTATTTAGGTACATATGAGAGCAAACGTAGATACACAAAACTTTTTCCTGAAGTACTCTTGGTAGCAGATGACTAGAAAAACAGTTATCAAGCAGGGAAAAAAAAAAAAAAAAAAAAAAGAAGAAGCTATGTTACTCATAAAAGAGTAAAATAAATCGATATATACTGATGTAAAAAATCTCCAAAATACTCTGTCAAGTAAAAAACACAGCGGGCTTCTGGTCAAGATGACAGTGTAGGTAAACACGGCTCTTCTATCCTCTGCGGCCATATCAAAATTACAACTAAACTATAGAACCACTACCTTTGAGAATAGCCTGAAGTCTACATGGACAGAAGTCCTATAACTAAATACATGTAGAAAAGCCATGTCCGGATGGGTAGAAGGGGCAGAGACGCAGAATGGGCTGGTCTCATTACCACATGTAGCAATTAAAAATCAGGAGGAATATCTTAGCTGTGGAGGTGGCCCCCGAGGAGTGAGGAGACCCAGCCCCACACCAAGCTCCAGAGCCCAGGTTCCAGTGCAGGAAGGAAAAGTCTCCATAATCTCTGGCTGTGAAAACCAGCTGGGACTGAAGCTCAGCGAGATGAAGGTCTAGAGTCCCAGGTGTTCCTCCTCAAGGGCCTGTGAATGGACTCAGACTCACTCACTCACAGCTCCAGCACTGAGGCAGCAGCTCAAAAGGCACCAGGGATACATGGGTAGGAAGCAAACTAACTGGAGGGGCAGAATTCTCCAACAGAAGTGCTGGCAGAGGACACTGTACCTCTGCTGAGCCATACCCCCGCAGGTGCAGGCAGGTGCCACATTTGAGTCTCCATCAACCTGCCTCATGCTGTTTGCTCTGCCCTGGTGATTCCCAGAGACTCTGCCCCATCTAACTTGCAGGCCTACCCAATCAGTTTCCAGTGGTGTTTCCATACAAATGGCCTGTTTTGGCTCATGCTAGGGACTTCCCTAAAATCTCTCAAAGGTCCACAAACATCAAACAAGCAACATCTGGCCTCAGCCTGCTCCTAATCTCTTGCTAAGCAGTCCCAAGCCCAGCAGCCTACCCTTGGTTCTCAGGTTGGCCTCTCCTGGGCACCCCTAAGCTGAGCGTAAGTGTCAACCATCTGCAGATAGATTATAGCTCATGCTGGGTGGCCCCAGGCAGGGCACAGATAGAGGACAGAGGGCCAGCACACCCAGCAGACAGTTTCAGACCACACCAGAGCACCACCCAACCACCTCTAGAAGTGACACCTCCAAAGGCCAACTAAGTGGGTATTACAGCCCTGCTGAAGTGAGTTCTGCTCTATGGGGTGGGCCTCTGAATAGCAGCTCCTTCTCTGTAGTCCTGGCAAGTCCTTGAAGCTAATCAGCCTAGGGGGTCAATCCCGCTCACTGTTGTGTGCACATCAAACAAGGTTCAACCAGAATAGGAGGGTGCATGCACCCACAAGGGGGGCACACCTTTAGTGACTTAGGTGACAGGGGAGGCTGTGCATTGGACCCTACAGGACACCTACCATATTAGGCCACTGTACCAAGATCGGGAGATGTAGCAGCTCTACCTAATCCAGAAAAACAAATTCAGGGAGACAGCCAAAATGAGGAGACAAAGAAACATGTCCCAAATGAAAGAACAGGACAAAATTCCAGAAAAAGAACTAAACAAAATGGAAACAATCTAACAGATGCAGATGTCAAAACACTGGTCAAAAGGATGATCAATGCACTTAGGGGAAGAATAGATCAACTCAATGAGAACTTCAACGAAGAGATGGGAAAAATTAAACTGGAGATTAAAAACAACATAAAAAAGGATCAGTCAGAAATAAAGAATCCAATAACAAATGAATAATATACTAGTGGGAACTGACAGATTAGAAAACAGTGGATCAAATCGTGGATTTGGAAGATAAGGTAGCAAAATCACCCAATAAAAATAGCAAAAAGGATCCAAAAACATGAGGATAGTGTAAGGGGCTTCTGGAACATCAAGTGTACCAACATTCACATTATGGGGATACTGGAAGGGGAAGAGAGCAATGAATTGAAAAAATGACAGAAAACTTCTCTAACTTGGCAAAGGAAATAGACATGCAAGTCAAGAATCAGAGAGTCCCAAATAAAATAAGCCCAAAGAAGCCCTTACCAAGACACATCGTAATTAAAATGCTGAAGGTTAAAGACAAAGAGAGAATCTTAAAAGAAGCAACAGAAAAGTAGTTAGTTACTTACTAGGGAGTTCCCATAAAACTGTCAGCTGATTTCTCAACAGAAATTGTGTAGGCCAGAAGGGATTGGCATAAAATATTCAACGTTTTGAAAAGCAAGGACCTACAACCAAGATTACTGTACCCAGCAAAGCTATCATTTAGAATCAAGAAACATAAACAGCTTCCAGACAATAAAACAATAAATGAGTTCATTACTAAGCCAGTTATTACAAGAAACCAGTATTACAAGAAATGTTAAAGGATTTTCTTTAAAAGAAAAATAAAAATTATCAAAAAACATAATACAATGGCAATAAATACATATCAACAATTACTTTAAATGCAAATGGATTAAAAGTTTGAATCAAAAGGCTGACTGAATAAGAAAATAAGTCCGCTGTACATGCAGTCTACAAGAAACTCACTTTAGACCGAAAGACACACAGAGACTAAAAGTAAAGGGATAGAAAAGATATTTCATGAAAATGGAAATTTAAAAAAACTAAACTAACAATACTTACACAAGAAAAAATAGAATTTAAAGCAAAGGCTACAACAAGAGACAAAGAAAGACCCAGAAATTCCAATTTGGGTATTTATCCAAAGAAATGCAAAATAATAATTTGAAAAGACATACATGTCCTTATGTTCACTGCAGCATTATTTATAATAGCCAAGAAATGGAAGCAACTTAAGTGCCCATCAATAGGTGAGTGGATGAAAAGCTGTGGTCATGTACGTAATGAAATATTACTTGACTAAAAAGAAATGGAATCTTGCCATTTTCAACAACATGGATGAACATAGAGGGAGCTGTGCTGAGTGAAATAAGACAAAAAAAGAAAAATACCACATGTTTTCATTTATATGAACAGTCTAAAGAAGGAAATAAATGAACAAAACAGAAACGGACTCAACTACAGAGAACATTTTGATGGCTGCCATAGAGAGGTGGATGAGGGGCAATGGGTGAAAACATGAATGGATTAAGAAGCACAAATTAGTAGTTACCAAATAGTCACAGGGGCATATAAAGTACAGCACAGGAAATATAGTCAGTAATATTGTAATAACTATGTATTTATTACCAAATAGGTAATACATTTATTGGGGTGATTACATCATATGTTATATAAATGTCTAATCACTGGACTATACAGTGAAACTAATATATTTTACATCAACTGTAATTAAAAATAAAAATGTATTTTAAAAAATACAGAGAGAAGAGTAAGTTACCATTTATGTTAAGAAATAAGATATATATTTATATATATTTTGATTTGCACAAGAAAACCTCTGAAAGAATAAAACTAAAATTAAATAAACAAAATCAGAAAACAACAAAATTCCACAATAAACTAGTGAGAGTTGCTGCCTCCAAAAAGAACTGCAAAGGAAATGAGGGTCTGGATGATTTTCCATTGTGTTTCCTATGCACTGTTTGAAAGTAACACATTAAAAAAACCCCAAAACAACAAAACTTACTCCACTGCCTAAAACACAATTATATTGGGAATATAATTGAAAATTGCTTATCCTGACTTATGAGGCCCTTCATCATTCCATCTCTCCTACTTTCCAACCTTATTATGTGCCAGTCTCTCCCAGACTCAGACGCCTCAGTCATTCTAACCCTCCTCTTGTTCATCAAATACAAAAGCAATTTGTATCCACTGCTTTCACACCTGCTGTTTTCTGTGCCTCTCCCTAGCCCTTTACTAAGATAGATTGTTTTTATCTTTTGGTCCTAACACAAATGCCACCTCCTGATGTTGTTTTCTAAGACCTCTAAAATAAACTAGGTGCTACCTCTTGCCATTTCTCTCAGCAATGCTATTTTTACAGCAAAATTTACAATAAATTTATTTGTGATTAGTATTAAATATGTGTCTCTCCTGCTACACTGAATTCAGTGAGAGAAGAGATCATGGATATATTTTTCACCAATGTATATGGGTTTATGAAACTCAGTAAATGTTTATCAAATAAAGTAATTAATCCAAATGTCACACAGGTTTATAAAGAATGGGAAGTCTTAAAGAAAAACAGGTATATTTCTAAGTTTCAAAGTTATATAAATACAGGGTAATATATGTATTTTCAACTAAAATAGCCAATTTGGGGGTTTATTTTTTATCAAAGCTGACCAGGTTGAAATATTTTTAAAAGAATGAAGCTCCTTCGGCCCTGGCTGGTGTAGCTCAGTGGATTGAGCGCAGGCCTGCGAACCAAAGGATTGCGGTTCGATTCCCAGCCAGGGCACATGCCTGGGTTGCAGGCCAGTTCCCAGCAGGGGACGCTCGAGAGGCAACCACACATTGATATTTCTCTCCCTCTCTCTCTCCTTCCCTTCCCCTCTAAAGATAAATAAATAAAATGTTAAAAAAAAAAAAAGAATAAAGCTCCTTCAAATTATAGCCTCATTAATTTAGAAATTCCACTTTTAAAAAAATGGAAGACCATAAACTTGACTCTTGAAAATAAATAATCTCAATGATATAACAAAACGCTTTTAAAGATGAAAAAAATTGCAAAAAGACAACTATTTTGGGTCTTTTATGCTATTCAACAAATGACTGGTGTTAACTACAGACAAATTTTCTTTCTTAATTTTAGTAGCCATGTTAGAAAATATAGAGATTCAACCACTTGCTGGTAGAAAAATCTCTTCTTAGAAGACAAAATGATTGGCAAGTCTTTATCAAAGCTCTTTAAAAAGGTCTCAATACCACCAGACAGATTAACATTAACAAAAATAAATATCTTAAAAAAACAGTTGCTAACCTGAAAATATTTAATATATAATCTCTTAAGATACAAAATTATTAAAGATGCTATACAAAGTCACTTCTTTAATCTTTCAGTATGCTACATAAACCCTTTCATTTTGAGTGCAGATATTGTCAAATGTGATACTGTTTTCTCATTTTGACACAGAATATTTTAGGCAAATTTATATTTTCTAGCAAAGGTTACATTTTCTAGATATATTTATTAGGCTCTCAATTTCAGGCACAGCTGTATCATATTCTTCCTGGAATTGAAATTCATGCTCATAAATAAATACCAATGACAGTCTACTTCGGCTTTACAGAGAAGGACAAATGAAGGCAAATATGGAACAGGAAAGTTCCACGTACAAAAAACCTTGTTATAATGATGGCTTCTAATATTTTCACATTTTCAATGACAAGAGGCTATACCATTTTTAATATAAAGTACAGTGCCTCAAAATGAATGTGTGAAGATGTTTTATGTTATATACTATCTGAAAGAGTAATTAGTAACTACTAGAAAGAGAAATTAAGAGGACTTAAATGAGCAGAGAGATTAAAAATGACCAGAAAACTAGAGAAGAAATGAGAAAAGAAAAATGCATAATGGATTTTTCAGAAGTAATTAATTTGGCTCATCATAAAAGAAGCATTTAACAAATAGAAGAATGATTTCATCCTTAAAAGTGTATTCAAATTGATGAAGGAAAAGGAAGAGAAGGCCAAAATACAGTCCCCTCCAAGTGACTCGGGAGAAAACAGTCTCTTAGGCCTGGAGAATCTAAAAGTTATTTAGTATTTTCCATGATACCGGTCATAAAAGTAAAGCTCTGGTCTCATTATTCACCCTTGAAAGCTGATAAGGACAGCAAGAAGCTAGCACATTTAGTTTAGGGCAGGGATGTCAAACTCATTTTCACCAGGGGCCACACATTAGCCTCTCGGTTGCTTTCAAAGGGCCGGATGTAATTTCAACTCCTTAACAGTTAAGGAGTAGTTACATTTATACAGTCCTAAAATTATTCCTTTGTAGGCAACCGTGAGGCTGATGTGTCCCCCAGTGAAATTGAGTATGACACCCCTGGTTTATCACAAGATGACTCTTTAAATTGACACAGATTATTGCTAAGATCTACAAAGCTCTGTATGATTTGAACCCCCCCCCCCACCTACTACTTTCCTCTCACCCTTAACTACATCCATGCTGCCCTTTCGCACCCCCATGAAGTCTGCAATGCTCATCCTCCAGACAGCTTGTTCCCTCACTTTCATCCGCTTTCACTCAAACATCCTACCCTTCTGAAGCCTTCCTGGCCCAGTGAGTCTATCTTCTCCCCTCTATGCTTTATTTTCTTAGTAACATTTAACATACTATACATTTTACTTATATATCTAACATATTTCTACTCCTACTAGGATGTAAGCTTCATGAGAGCAAAAATGTTTGCTTTTTATGGGGTCTATGGTTCATTTTCTTCACTGTTGAATCTTTAGTTATGTTGTAGGCATTCAGTAACTGTTTGTTGAATTAATGAATGAATAACCTAAAAGAAAATCTAGCCCTGGCTGGTGTGGCTCAGTGGATGGAGTACTGGCCTGTGAACCAAAGGTCACTGGTTCAATTTCCAGTCAGGGCACATGCCTGGGTTTTGGGCCAGGTCCCCATTAGGGGGAGCATGAGAGACAACCACACATTGTGATGTTTCTCTCTCTCTCTCTCTTTCTCTCTCCCTTTCCCTCTCTCTAAAAATAAATAAAATCTTATTTACAAAAAGAATATCTAGCCTTCAATAGTTTTTAAATAAAATTCAATTTAAAGAATAGTGGTATCTATGAATAAAGTGATATACCTTCTAAAATACAAATCGTAAGGTTTTCATTTCTTCCACAAATTTAAAAATAGTTCAGGGTTTGTCTGGTTGTTATTTCTGAATACACAGACTAACTACAATTAGAAAGGAATAAAATTTACAAAGGAAAGTATGGGTAGTATTGCAATATCTTTGGTTAATGTTAAAAAAAAAAGACATGTGTTTGATTTCTACATAAAATACTCTACGGTACACTTCAGTGCAAACAGAAAAAACCTAACATTTACTTTTCAACTTCTGTCATGAATAAAATAAATATTTTTAAAGAACTGTTATTCAATCAATTTTCACTTGTCTTTTAATCCTGGAAAAATAGTTTGTGCTCCTCACTGTTTAAATTAAATAACTGTCTATTTCTTATAATTCTGATACTATGAAAATCTCATTAATAGGCACTGTCAGTTTCATATACATTTGATAGGTTATAGAGAAAAACCTATTTATTTGTAGAAACAATATAAGTAAAATTTGATTTTTTATTTCAGTTGAATTCACCAGTTTTACTAGTCCTAGTCACACTTCTAACATTTGCATCAAATATAAGTAGGCTTTCAAAAATAATACATGCAAATGTTCTTATCATTTAAATTATTACTTTAAGCTTTATCTCCGAATATTTTAAAACTCTCATATAATACAGTAACAAAACTTAAAAATGACAACCTAACAAAACAACAGTAACAATAATCAGTACCTTAAAGAACTGCTTGTTCTTGTGGAAGGATGGCATGTGTTCCTAACTCCTACACCTACTTTCATTCATTAAGAAATTTCCATGACCACGAAGGCATTTTAAAAACAGGATCTAATAACAGAGCCTGCTGTACAGTGCAGAGCCTGCTTTGTCCTGCCCACCAGACTATCTGCCTCCTTGCTGGAAGCAGTCACACGTGTAAGCACCCTGAGATGCTCAGAATATAAAAAACTATGAGTAATATTGGTCAGATGTACACAATGCATCTATGGCTTAAATGTACCATGTAAACATGCTTGTTATAACATATCAACATTTGTTCACTGATAGAAATAAAAACCTAGGCACTTCTTTAAAACCACACAAGTCAAAGAGATAATAAAGTAACAGTCATATTTTAGCTTTCACATCTAATATCCTTTTCCGGGGTAATGTTTTTAGCATTAGCTCAACATGTGGGGAAGAATATGTACTACTAGAAGGGAGTGGTCTACCTGAAAAACAACAGGAATATGTCAGTATCACACATGTGGAATCCCACCAGGTGGTCAGTTTACGTAATGTATAAAATAAATAAAGTAACTTCAAAGGATATCAGTACTTTTAGTGTCAGGAGAAATGATCACTTAAACTATTCCATCTGCATTTGCTTTGGGATATTAGGCAGCAAATGAAACATTATGGCAACCCAACACATCATTTGGCTGAGGAAGAAAAATCCATTTAAAGTTTCCATTCCTTTTAGAACATTGTGCTAGAAATATTTTAATTATATGGAAATCTATTATTTTGTAATGTACGATAGCAACTGAGTACATTTATTATGCTTTTCATTAATGTAATATAATTGGACTACAAAATAAAGACCAATATCTAAGTTTAGATATTGTAACATCAGTTAATATATTAAAAAAGGTACCCATTTTCCAAAAATGAAATGTACAATGCATTATTTTGTAATTATACTCATTGAGATTCATATAATATTTGTTATAAGAGTATTCTATAGACATCTCAAAACAACGTGAATAAATAAACTCTACAAAATTAGGTTAGTCTTTAATAATTTATTTGTAAAATAAAAAACCCAGCCATGGAGCTGACATAATCTTATCCTTTTTGGTACAAATATTAATGTGAGAATTATGATGTTATCCTTCCTCTTGAAGCTAACATTAACTGCGGTGAGGTGATATTATTAGACAACTGGCGATGGGTTAAATCTACGTAAGGCAAGGTGCCAGTTCAGACGTTCAGGGCTCTCTTTCAGTGAGTGCCAGGAGCCATGTTCCTTAATTTTTGGTTGGCACAATTTACCCTTTTCCACATTGATGGTGAGTGAAACAAATGCAAGGCAAGTATCCAGAGTCAAACACTGGGAGTTTGTTATCAAAGGAACAGGAGCTGTCCCTTCCAATGCCTGCTAATAACCTCCTGTTGCTATAATGTCTTATAGCTGAAATCGATTCTGGTAAAATCACATAAAAATACAAAACACTTCATGATGAATTGGAGGTGTAGAATGCTTATTTTTTAAAAAGAATTTAACCTACTGACAATAATTAGGGAAATTACCTATAGAAATTAAAAATGGAAATAAATAATTAAAGGAAAAGGAATTCTAACAATGGAAAGGTGTCCACTGAAAATTTAGAGATATTTATGAGAACAATATTATTAATCATGTCCAAATTTCTAAGCTAAAATCTCTAGACAATATAAACTATATGAGTTCAATTCTTCTTTATAAAGCATGTTACAGAGATGATATATATTTTGATGATAGCTAAAACTTGGTAAAAATTCTTCAATAATTCATCAAGTTCCAGAGCCATAAATCATTTTAAAATTAAGATAAGTTTGAGGATGGCCCAGGGGCACCCATGTGTGTGAGCTGAGGAATGTACTGGATAACATAACATGCAATTAGTTCCAGGGAGTTCTGAACTCAAAGAGAACATCCAGGTCAGAAAGGAGGAAGCAGTTACTATACAAGTCTCTAGTGAATGAAAGAGTGAAGACTGACATTTTTTAAGGCTTGCTAAAATTAATTACCTCTACCCAGGATCTGCAGAGACATTGTACTTAGAGGTTAATTTGCTTAGTCTCCTATTCCTCAGGCTATCTTGTGGTGCCTGATTTAACCTCGTCTTTGAAAACAAATGGCAGATGGCTGAACCATAAATATTCCTTTAAATCGTGCTTGTCACTTAAACAAAAAAAATGATCATTTCATTCACTTGAATTTCTAAGTACTACATAACTTGTTTGCAAAGTAAAATGGGGGTCTTCTTGTAGCATATTAGATGGCTTTTTATTTGTTTTTTAGTATTTCCTAGTTTCATTCAGAATTGCCTTTTCTTTGATTTTACTTATCCAGTAACCCATAGCAAAGAAGTAAATAAGTACGGTATTTGTAATTCAAGAGGTGATTCAAATAAAGACAGGATGATCTTGGGAGTAGTCACTCTATACTTGAATTCTCCAATGCTTACAATCTCTTAAAACATTACTATGATTAAAACATATTTAGGATTTATGAATCCAAAGGGCTGAGTTATCTGATGAGGACAGGAGCATATTAAATCTTTGCATAATACATTTTTGAAATGTCTTGCATATTAGACACTAAGCAGTTATTAAATTTTGCTTTTAACCTACCAGTTTTCTAAACCTTCCATCCATAGCTTGATCCCCATAGAGAAAAAAAGTAACTCAAAGAAAAAATGTCCTGTTTACTGCAATAGCTATTTACTTATCTGTGCACCAGGCTAAGAAATTATGGAACAAGAATTCGTGTATTTGCCCATAGGGTACCTTGCATAGACATTGGCCTGAATTTTCATTTGTATTTTCAATTCATAAAAAGATTATATATTTTGACCCACTTATTAACTGAATGATATAATAGAAAACAGCATGATTTCCCACTTGCTATTAAACTCATGTTGACAAGTCACTTTAAAGCCTCTAACTTCATTTAGCTTATTTGTAAGTGGGGATAAAATACTGTCTGGTAGAACAGATGACATAATATTAAAGTGCTTTGACAACTTTAAAATTTAATGTAACTAAAAATACTGTATCTTATTCACTACTTTATAAGAATAAAAACTAGCTGGTTCTTTCGCCATCATGCCTTCCATGAAAAGAGGAACACACAGAAAAATATTATTGTAGAGTGGTTTGAGAGTTTGTTAAGAAAGGTTTCAAATTTAAGAAAAAAAATTCTAACAACTAAAATATTATAGGTTAGAGCTAAAATTCAGAGGCCATTTAATCTAGCCACTTTAGTTCTACATATAAGGACAGAAAGATCTCTGAAGGATAAATATTGGGTTGGCCAAAAAGACCATTGAGTTTTTTCCTGTAGAATATATCTAGTAGTGCTTAGTTGTCTTCGACTTCATTCAAAACAGTTTTGTTAGATTGTATTGTGACAGCTGTTACAGCAGCATGCACTTTACAAAATACCATCAAAATTGGTGAATTTTTGTGTAGCCATTTCAGTATTGCAGATGGAAGGACATACACATTTTCAGCATATTATGCTTTATTATTTCAAGAATGGTAAAAACTCAACTGAAAAGAAAAGATTTGTGCAGTGTATGGAGAAGGTGTTGTAACTGATTGAACATGTCAAAAGTGGTTTGTAAAGTTTCTTGGTACTACTGACATTTTGGCCAAATAATTCTTTGCTGTGGGGCTATTTGTGCATTGGAAGATGTTGAGCAGCACCCCAGCCTCTACCCATTAGAAGCCAATAACAGGAGAGAGCTGACATACTCAAAATGCCCAAAACAATAAAATTATTGATGAAAATGAAAAATGTGTCTTTTATTTTATGGAAAAAAATGTAACAAACTTGGCCAATCCAACATTAAAAGATACAAACAAAGCAGTCACAAATGATGGTGGAATGGGAAGAACTAAAGACAAACATTATACTTCCCAGTTTGTTTTCAGGTCATTCTTGGCTGGAGAAATTAAGGGGTAGGATTAGAGTTAGGGGCAGATTTAGAGGTTGAGTTAAAGTTCTCGCTGGATTATAGCATTTTATGCAGAAAACTACACAACATTGAAGAAAGAAATCAAGGAAGACACAAACAAATGGAAACATATACCGTGTTCATGGATCGGAAGAATTAACATCATCAAAATGTCCATACTACCCAAAGCAATTTACAGATTCAATGCAATACCTATTAAATTACCAATATTACACAGACATAGGCATATTTTACAGGCATATTTCA
>PVKU01004800.1:0-137929 GCA_004027475.1 Anoura caudifer
ACAGTGCCTGCCTGCTGGATGGCGGTTGCTGCGTTGTATGTGTTATATTTTGTTGAATTGTATGTGTTGAATTAATGAACAAATAAAGACAGAGAACATGTGAGTTAAACGCCCAAACAATAAGAGAAAGTAGACAAAGGACAAGCACGTAAATATAAAGATTTATAAAGAGGTAAGGTCTAGTAGCACTAGGTTTTGTCAACTAAATTGTCATCTGAAAGACAGAGCATCTGACTGTAAATTCCTGACTGGCTCTGGTCACAATTTCATCTCAGTTTACAGGAGATGGTAGAAAAGCTGGTATTCCATACTTGTTTCTTTTTAATTCATCAAAATCATTAGTCATTTAGAAATTTTAAAAAATCTTAGGCAAACTATGCCTGAAGTTCATTCTGCAACAGGTTGTAAACACTAGACACAAGTAATTAAATATATATCTAGACTTCGGGAAGATAAACATCAAAACTACTCAGAAGAATTAAAGTTTTTATTCCAGTGACAAAATTTGTGATAGGGAATATAGGTCACAAAAGGTGGAGCATAATGAATAAAATGTACCTCTGACCATCAAAGAGCCATTGAAAGAACTCAGAGTAGCTACATGCAAGAGCATCTTGATGAAAAAGGACAGTCTAGAAGAATATGTGACCCCAAAAATAACACGCATGTTTTAAGTGTCAAGACTCAGATGAACCAAAACCCAGGATAAGAGTCAACCATGGGCCTTTTGTGAAAAATAAATAAATAAATAAATAAATAAATAAATAAATAAATAAAAAGCGAGAGCAACAGCAGAGAGATGCAGCAACTGCTAATAAATAACTAAGAGGCTGCAGAACAACTTAGCTATGACTTCGCTTCACTGTTTTTCAGTGAAGACAGCCTCCATGATCAAAGGTGTAGAACAACTGACTTCAGGGAGGAGTAACTCTCTACGATGGTATAACAAATTCTGTGCGTGGGGTCTCCTCCGTGGGAGATTGTTGTTGCTCAGCTGCTGGAAAAGGCATCGCCGAGTGGTTTTTAAAGAGTGAATGGGGGTTCTTCAGCCAGAGGAAGACAAAGAATTTTGTGCCTACGGTGGGCTGGGATGGGCACAGACCCATGGTTTCAAACAAGGTGGGCGGCCCTGTGAAGTTCCTACCTGGCAGAGGGAAGCAGGATTTCCCCCACTCAAGTATGTCTTTTTAGTATGAGGATTATTTCGAGCTGAAGACAATTGAGACCCAAAAAACTCAGGAAAAGCTTTTTGCCTCCCTTTAAATGGCCTGGAAGAACTTAGATAAAGGGTGGAGGAGAGCAATGAGATCACTCAACTAGGGCTAGGTGTGGTGGGGGGAACTCAGCAGGGTGGAGACCAAAGGCCTCGGTGCCCCGTTGCCTGCGTGGCATAGCCAATTTTTGTTCACTAAGCATTTGTTTCCCATCTTTTTATGAAAGGCCTTCCTCCCCTTGAAGTCCCAGACTCCTAGTGCGTTCCTTTATGAATGGCATGTACACTCCATTTGCCTGGCTGCCTGGAGCCCTCACGCATGCGAAATTAAATTTGTTTTTTTTCCCCTCCTATTAATCTGTCTTGGGTTAATTTGATTATTAGTCCAGGCAAAGAACCTGGAAGAATAGAAGGAAAAATATCTTCCTCCCCAGCAGTTAGTTTGGAGGCAGAAAGTCAGGAGTGTTCACAGCGGAGGATCTGAGAGGCCTCTAACGCTCAGGAGAAAGGGGCAAGAGTCCGCCAGCGGTGCGAGGCAGGGCTGATGCAGGAGAGGGCATGCAGAGTGGTGAGGCCTGGACAATTGCTGCAGAATTGGAAGCTGGAGCTGAATGGGGAGCTATAAAAAGATTGCCAGAGTAACAACAGCCCAAACGAGGCTGATGTCCAAGACTGTATAATAGCTCTGCTTGCATCTGGTTGGTTATAACACAAATAAGAGTTCCAGACAAAGAGAGACACATGGGGACGTCAAGCGAAGACAATTCCAGGACTGCCTGTTTTGCCCCAGTAGCACCGGTGGGACAGAGGGAGTGTGCCCTGTCAACTGGTCAGATTAAAGAGCAAGTTGTGGATGTTTGCTTAGCCTGTTTGCCAGGCGGGTTTCAGGTTCCCGGAGCCTCCATTTATTTGCAAGCTAGCAGCCCCTCTGTAAATCTTTTCTCCAAGACCTTGGAACCAACACAGTAGGAAGGACCCCAGGAGTTTACAGCAGATAAGGGAAAAGATGCCACTGGCCCTGAGGGTCCAGCGAGGTACGGACAGGAAATTGGACACAAGAAATTTGGAGCCCTCTGAGGGGTCACACTCCTGCAGCTATCAGAGCTCTCTTTCCTTTTTTGCAGGACATGAAATATCTGCCACAATCATTTAAGTCCTGAAACCCAGTGTTCACGGTGCACGAATCCCCTTTCTCTCCTTCCTGACCATTCTATTCCCTCTGTTCACCTCATTGATTTTTCTTACTCCTTTTCCTTTCTTCCTCCCTCCCTCCCTGTCTCTTCCTTCCTAACCTTAGACTGATGATTTTTCTGTTGGGAACCTGGCTGCTGCACAATGTCGAAGTACACAGAGCAATTCTTACTGGCATGGATGTGTGGATTCCGTCCAAAGCATCCTGATTATAGGTGCTGCTGCGTCCTGAGTCTGTTTCCGGCTCTCTGTCTGTCACAGGGACACATATACACCCTGTAGAGCCCCGAATGTCACTGGAGTGTGACTTTCTATCCCTGCCGCCCACCCCTACCCCACCATCACACTAGCTAAGAAACATGAAGTTAACGGGGGATGAAAGAGTTTTAGATGACTTTCAGGCCTAACTATTGATACCAAAGGAAAACAACTGGATTCAGAAAATCCAGGGGATCCCTCTATGTTAATATTTGACTAACTTCTGATGTTCGTATCCTGGATATGTAGTACCTAGAATATAATAAGTGAGTAAATATTTTCAAGTTTGGAGAAAGATAAAGTCACAGAGATGGATTTAACAGGAATCTTCTGGGTTACAAGTGTAAAAAGAAGACACCCTGGCAATGAATTGCCCAGTCTGTACCTCTATCCTGGTACCAGGATAATTCCATTTGAATCCAAAATATCAACCTGAAGCTCCCAAGCATTGGTGTTTAAAACAAAGAGTAGGAGTCATGTTAATAAAAACACAGACAAATGTTGGAACTGTGGCTGAGATAAATTAAGAATTTTTTTCAGTTTAAATTTATTTCCATGTTTCTCATATGTTTTTCTCCCTCTCTCTCTCCCTTCCCCTCTAAGAACAAACAAATAAATAAATAGTGTCAGTATATAAGCTTTTATTGGTTATGTTAGTTTCAGGTGTACAATACTGTGATTTGACATTTTTATACCTTACGATGTGATCGTCCCACTATTTCTAGCAATCATCTGTCTCCGTGTAAACCTATCACAACATTATTGACTAGATCGCCCTTCCTCTTTCCACCCATCCCCTCACCCTCCCTCCTGGTAACCATCTGTCTGTCTTCGTTTCTATGAGTCTGTTTTGTTTTGTTTTAGATTCCATGTGTAAGTGAATATAGTATTTGCGTTTCTCTGCCTCACTTATTTCAGTTAGAACATCCTCTAGATCTATCCATGTTGCTACAAATGTCACATTCCCATTCTTTTTACTGCTGGAACTAGTCCATTGTATACATATTACACAACTTCTTTATCCATTCATGTATTCATAGACACCTAGGTGGCTTCCGTGTCTTGGTTATTTGTAAATATTGCTGCTGTGAACACAGGAATACATATATGCCTTTCAAATTAGTGTTTTCAGGTTTGTTTGGTATTTTTTGATAAATAGCAACAGTGTGGTCGTATGGTATGCCTGCTTTTAGTTTTTGAGGAATGGACAAACTGTTTTCCGTAGGCGCCGCAATAGTTTGCAGTCTAACCAACAGCAGGGCACAGGGGTCCCCTTTCCCCCACATCCTGTTCTTTGTCAACATCTTATTTGTCGACTTTTTGATAATAGTTTTATGGTTTCGACTCACGTCTTTAATTCATTTTGAGTTTATTTTCGTATATGGTGTAAGAAGGTGGTCTAGTTTCATTTTTTTTTGCATATACCTGTCCAGTTTTCCCAATACTACTAATTGAATGGACGCTTTACCGCACTGTATGTCCTTGTGTCCTTTTCCAAATAGTAACTGGCCATATAGGTGTGGGTTTATTTCTGGGCTCTCTATTCTGTTCCACTGATTTATATGTCTGTTTTTATACCAGTGTGTGGCGGCCATTCTATATGTAGCCTTAAATTATTTACGAATTCTTTTCCTGATTGATTTCAATTTGAGGCATCTTCAAAATACAATTTAGGTTTTCAATTTCTCAAAACTATAAAAACTCTTAAAAAAAACTTTGAGCTGTGTAAATCTTGAGCTATATAAATTATGGAGTACTGAAGAGCATTGAAAATTGTAAACTCATCTATTTCTATTGTCTGGATGGGAAACTTATTGTTACTTCTCCTGTTTGTTTTTTTTTTTTTTTTGGCCAGTTCATAACTAAAATGACATAAGACTGATTTAACAGAAGGAGATTAAGTTTAATCCTACAGTGAACTCACATCTACATGAGAGATTCCAAAGACAGTCAGGCAAAATGAGGTACAGATGTCACTCCGTACTAAGAAGAAGGAGGAAGAGGCCTAGGACTTCAAAGGGAAGTGAGGCCATTCATAGGAAGATGAGAGAGTTAACGTTTGGTAAACAAGTGTTTGCTGGACCATTCAGAAACACCGGTCACAATGAGGACTTCGATCAAATGGGTCTTGCTGAATTCCTCCCCTGTCCATCACGCCTGGTTCATATGAAACCTTAGCTGCCTCTGGTGACACACCCTTCTATCTAGATTCTTTCAGACAGTTGGGGAGAAGGTCAGAGTTTCTTTTGGAGTCTCTGGGGCCTTGACTGTTCCAGCTTGAAATAACCTGCCTACCACAGTGGCACATGTTGAGATGATTTGTTCTCAACTTTTACACTGTCATTCCAGCTCAGGAGAAACTACAGCATAAAGTGGCAATGGTCGCTTAGATAGGCAGTGTGTTCTACTTCCCTTGCAAGGGCATTATTATTGCACAGGCATTAAATCAGAATGTGATGCTCACCTGGGCAATCCCCTGAGAGATCCATAATCCCCAAAGATAGAGAGAACTCTCATCCTGTTATGCAGCCAAACACACACAACCCACTACATGCATGTTCCCAAGAAACAATAACTAGTCCTCAAGTATGAGGACTTGACAATGCCGTGTGTCACCCATCCTTCATCCTGACTTTGCCTGGTAGCTGGGGTGACCATCTGTGCCATCAACTTGGTTTTATCAGGAGTACACACCAAACTTCTCACAGCGCCCTGACTAGGCTCATATCCTCTCACAGAAACTGGGGCCATGGGAGGCCAGCTCCTCTGGCTCCCAGGTTCCTGAGAAAGGCAGTTCTGGGACTTAAAGCTCACAAAAGACCTGTCTAGTCTTCACAAGGATTTGCGTGTGTTCCAAAGAGAAGAGAAAAACACTTACCAGGACAAGCTTTCTAAGATGAATGCTCCAAGAAAAATGGGCAGCGTGTCCATTGCCTTATTTTAAACTTGTATTTATCTTTCCAGAATGAGGAAGGTATTTCTACCACCCAGACTGCACTTGGTCCTAGAAGGCAAGCATACCTGTGGCCTCAGTGACTGGCGACAACATTTCTAAGTGTTTTACCATAGAAGCAGGATTGGGGAAATTCCAACTACAGCATTATTTACTTTTAGTAACAACAAGCAAAATTATTTGCCTTCGTGTCACATATATAGACCGGACCCTGAATTGTAAGCTTGCTAATTATTCTTTCTGATCGTTAATGGCAGTGTGTATATGTGTAACTATGTATACAGCTGTGCAAACATTCACTAATGAACCTCTAATGCTCTTCCAGGGTCAAGCCAGGCTTTTCAAAGCAACTGAAATAGTGTCTGGAAGACACTGATTAAATTAGGGGAGGCGTGTGAGAGTCACTGACAGATTAATCACAGGTACAGAACTGCTCTCTTAATTGAGCTGAAGAAATTCTTTGATTAAAGTTTTCTTAATGATGATTCCAGTTCACTTTTCATATGTAAATCAAACCAGGGGGTGCTTGGAGATATTAATTGGCCATGAGATTAATCATTCCGTGGGGTTCAACTCACTTGCTGCTAACCCCTCTCTTCCACCAAGATACTGAAGAGGAAGAAACCGTTCCTTCTCTCATAGCCACACACCCGAGGTGGAGCCCTGAGAACTCCATCTTAAGCTCCTCAAGTGGAAAGTGAAGATATCATAAACACTGCACTGTCCTGTAGTAGACAATTTTTCTCTGCCCCCTTAACTATTCTTTAGGTGTAAAAACGGATTGAGTGGCACTAAGTTTGAGTCTTTCTTGGGTACAAATGGCATGTTCCTGGGCATTAGAAGGATTCCCGGAATTCCTGGGTTCTAAGTGTAAGGATTTTATCAGTCTAGACCCACCTGTAATTTGGCCAAAATATTTTAACGCTCCCTAGGAAAGCCTCTACTGAGCACCACACGGGCCAGCCACTGTGCCTGGGGTTCGTATTATGCATGGTCTCTGTTTTCCTCACGGAAATCTTAGGCGTGAATTTCCACAGATGAGAGATTAAGGCTCAGGTGTTACGTGATGTGTCCTAAATCACACAGCTTGTACAGAGCAGGCTGAAAATCAGACCCACAGCAGTTCAACTTCAAAGCACCTGCGTGATAGGGCACTTCTCTTCTGCCGAAAGCTGTGGCCGATGAAAAGTAAGTTTAAGCCAGGACCGCTCCAGGAAATCTCAAATCATTAAGTATTAACCACAGGAGCCAGGATTAGCACCACTAGGACCAGATGAGAGCTGTAGATAATTGGAGATAATGCGTGTCTGCCTTGCTTTCTAGGTTTTCTTTCAGGCATTTAGATTTCCCTTCTTCAGGCCATGGTGGCGGACAACTTCCCAAGTGGCAGCATCTCTCAGCCACCCCGCACCCACTGGGACTCCCAGGGCAGAGCCTACTTTGGAAACTGCAGAATTAACAGTGAGGACGTTTCACTTTTATGAACAAATGTCTTCTACGTAATGGAATATATCCATTTTTTTAAAAAGTGACAGTAAAAGCCCGTTGGTTTGTCTAACTTCCCACTAAAGGAGCTTAAAAAGAAATGAAAAAGGAAGGTGCTTTTTTTTCCCTTGGTGTAAATGGGTTTAAGTTATAGTAAGTCTATGGAGTTCAATAGCCCAAACCACTCCCAGGCACTGTGTCAGGCAATCCCAGCAACCACATGGCTGGCCTTTTGCTCCTTAGCAAGACTTCAGCGGAAAACACCCGTGACCCTATGGTAAGTTTATAACCAACTGCAAGATGACACCCTAGAGCTACATTGCTCTTCGTGGGAACAGACCACAGCCATGGCTACGAGCCCTTCTGCAGGACTGAAGCCCAGGAGCAGTATCCCCTGTGTTCAAATTCTTTTCCGGAGAAGAAAACTTAAGTACGCGCCTAAGATTTCCGGAACCAGAAATATTCTTTGCAGAAAGTCAGAACTGTAAAATGTTTATTGCGAAGAATGAAACCAAAGACAAATATAGAACTAACAAACCGATCAAAATAATTAAAATGTCCTTCATTCATAGGTATCGATTCACTAAATTTAGTCATCTTAATTAGCTTGGTTAGCTTGAGCACTTTTAAGGAATATGCTGAGAGCAACGTTTCCCTCACTATTTTCAGCTGCCTTAGTTGGCCAGGTTTCAGCCTCAAGAGTCAATGTGAAGTAGACATAAAACAAAAACAAAACAAAAACTACATAGAAAAAGCCACTACACGCCTATGTAAAAAGCGGCTGCTCTGTTTGGAGATTCTTATCTTGGGCAAATACATATTTGTTTGAAACCTGTCATGCTGAGTCATCCGGGTCCTGAAACCAGCCGTCCCTAAGGTCCCAGAGGAGATTTGCAGCAAACACTCTCAATCTCAGATTTAGGTCCCTTTTAAGTCTAACTGAGCTTCATAGAGAGCTGAGAATCCCCTCAAAGTCTATACAAAGTTGTGTGCAAGTGTGTGGATTTGTGTAATGTGATGTGATAGAATTTTCAAGGGAAAGGGTCGTAGTTTTTATCAGTTTCTAAAAAGATGCACAATCCAATAAGTTTAAAAGCCATATTATATGGATATTTTTGGTATTTAAATCTAGAGAGTTAATGAAAACAAAGGACCAGTGGAGTTTCCTAATTTGCTGAATTGTTGGAGTCATAAATTCAGAAAAAATATCTGTTGTTTCTTTGGGAATATAATTTTCATTTGTTAGTGTCAGATAAAATTGGTTACTACACCAGAAATAGTGATGAATAATTAGAAAACACTATGAAAAAATAGAGTGGCAAGTAAAAATAAGTGTTTTTGAGAAAAATAATCACTTAGGCCCAAATTAGAGAAGTACACAGAATCCTGTTTCATGGTGAAATTTGGGAAACTCCACATACATGTCCAATTTGTACCCCCTTCAGCTCCCGAAACCAGCCACCCTAAGTTGGCTTCTTCATCACCAATAAAGCAATAGTATTACGTCTTGTCCGAACCAATTTGCCTACTGAGAAGAAAAGCTCGTCGCATGATTCATTCTGCATAAAGTCATCTGGTTTTTGCTGGCCGCAAATAATTGATTCTTGGCACCAGAACTTGAACTATTTACAGTCCACGTCTGTTGAAATGACATTGAGATTCAGCTTCAACAGAGTCCAAGTCAAGGGTGTGTTTTCTTCGGGCTGTTGGTTGCACCTGTTGTCATGAAATCGTAAAATGCCCTCAAAGATCTGTGATAGAAATGGCAACGAGGAACTCCAGATTCTAATCCGATGGTACTTTTTGGTGTGATCTGTGCAGGAAGAAGGGAGAAAACGGAAGCCCGAGAGGAGTCTCCTTTGGGGAGGCATCAGAAAAGGGGAGACTTTCTGTGAGTCAGCAGCACGTGGTGTGATTTGAGGGCTCAACCCCAATATCTCACTTAAAGGCTCCTATAAAAATGACACCTTATTTAGGAAGCAACATATCAGGCAACTATGTTATAATGCTGTAGCACATTTGATTGACCTAAGTAATCTAATAAAGAACTCTAGCAAATTCTGGGAGAGTAAGAACTTGGACAGCAGCTTTATGATACTGGGGGCAGAAGTGAATAAATGTTCAGCTGAGAAGTGAGTGTAAAAATAACTATGAGAATTAACATATAGTGAATGAATAACTTCTACTAGGTATTTTTTAAAATTATTAGGGCTAGATAGATTAATACTTAAAAGATACTTCTGCCCCTGTCTGGCATGTGTAAATGCTCACTATATTAACTATTATCATGAAGGTGTTTGTGTGATTAAAAGTGCTCTCAGCAGTTATTATTACCTTGTGCCCTTGAAATCAAATGTAATTTTTACTGAGGTTTCAGATGTAATAACAATGATTATTTTAATTACTACTTCTTTAAAAAATGATTATGTGTAAATTCATAGAACAAACACAAACATCAACAGTTTAAAGTGCTTTACGCTTTGGAGGGTTTGAAAAACAGAGAAGTTCAGCACAGTTAAGTTTTTGGACGAACGCCTATAAAGAGGTAAGCAGAGCACTGGAGCCCCAAAGCTGCTCAGGCCCCGAGTCCACTTGCTGATGCTGCAGGTGTGGGCCGTGGCCGCTGGGCTGTGAGGGCCAGGGCAGAAGCCATGGTGCAAGAATCATCATCAAAGAGAGAGGGCGTAGAACCCCTCAGGGTAAGGGCGGAGGGCTAGACCACCTCACCCCACTCCCCGAGAACTGAAGATAAGGCCCTGCTGGGGCTGAGCAAAGTTGAAGAAAGGAAAAAAATGGAACATTTCCAGGAAATTATGTGTCTTCAGTCCTCTGCCCTCTTGGAATGTATGTAAAACCAAGTGATAATGTATAATGAGTTTAAAGGAATAAAAATAAGGTAAAGAATACTGGATACAAGTAACATACAACTTTCAAAGAATATAAAAGGAATTAAAATGTTCTAATGGTCACACAGTGTCCATTAGAAGAGGATAAAATCTGGATTAATTTTAGGTTTGGATAAATTAAGTAAGAACATGATCATTTCTAGGGTAATTGCTAAAACAAGAGAAACAGAATGAAACTCCCAAACTGGTGGAAGGAAAAATTAAAAAATAAAATGTGCTTAGTCAATTTTTAAAAGGTAGGAAAGGCCCTGGCTGGCATAGCTCAGTGGATTGAGCATGGGCCTGCAAATTGGAGGGTCACTGGTTCGATTCCCAGTATAGGGTGCATGCCTAGGTTGCAGGCCAGGTCCCCAGTGTGGGGCACGTGAGAGGCAACCACACGGTGGTGTTTCTATCCCTCTCTTTCTCCTTCCCTCCCCTCTCTCTGAAAATAAATAAAATATTAAAAAAATAAAATAGAAAGGTAGGAAAGAGCAGTTGAAGAGACACTAAACATATGAAATGAATGGAAAATATAAAATATGACAAGATGAATCCAAACAGATTTGTGATTAATTTTATGTAAGCAGAATGTTGAGTTAAAACAATTATTATTGGATAGTATTTTAAAACGAAGCACAATAAAATCTAACAATATGCTATTTGCAAAAGACAGTTCTAAACAGATATATTCAGAAAGGTTGATTGTTCAGACAAACATGAATAACATAAATACTGATAAAGAATCAATGAAACTAAACTTGAAGTGACATAATATCCCTACTGATAAAGTTCACTTCAGCCCTGGCTGGTGTGACTCAGTGGATTGAGTGTTGGCCTGTGAACCAAAGGGTTATGGACTTGATTCCCAGTCAGGGCACACGCCTGGGTTGTGGGCCAGGTCCCCAGTAGGGGGCACATGAGAGGCAACCACACATTGATGTTTCTCTCCCTCTCTTTCTCCCTCCCTTTCTCTCTAAAATAAATAAGTGAAATCTTAAAAACCAAAGAGGTTCACTTCAGAAGTGTAAAAACTTTCATTTACCATGAAGATATGATAGGTAACAGCTTCAAAATATAGAAAGAAAAAATTGACAACTGAAAATAAGAAGTAGATAAATCTATAATCATAGTAGAAAGTTAAAGTACACATATTCCGGCACTTGGCAGCACAGGCAGACAACAGCTTAGGACTCTGTAGAATATTTGAACAGCACCATTAACACGCTGACTCACTGCGTTAAACATTGCACGGTGCACAGAATGGGAACCTGAAGCTCTTCGTGGCACCCTGAGTAGGGGACTTTCCCATTAATCAAAGGCAGATATTTTTTACACAGTAGACATATATAGTTTGTATATAGTCACAGAACACCCAGAAAATAACATTTGCTCAGTTGTTCCATCTACCTCACGCCTTGCTCGCTTTCCCGGTGGGGGGAGATCAGGAACTCAGAGCACCTTTAACTAATGAACCAGCTGCCAGAGCACATGGCGCAGTTGGGAAACTGAGGCAGAGAGGATTCTTGGGGGCTTTCAGTGTGGGAGGGTCCAGGGCTTTATGCCGGGCTGCGGTCTCAGGTTACCAACAATTCATGTCCCGTGTTTCATCCGCAAAACTCTGTGCGACGCCTCTTTCACCTCCCTCCTTGCGGTTACCAGACTCGTGTGTGGCCCTGCGAGGCTCCCCTCCCGGCTGCCCAGGGGACGCAGGTCAATAGTTACCTAATGCGAAGTACAACCGGACATCTTTCCAGCTGCTCAGTCCATTTCAGGCTCAAAGATTCCATATCAATTCGAAGCCACCCCACAAAGTCCTGAGGTTGTGCAGAACTCACTCGTATTCACTATGGGCAGGAACAGAAACGTCCCAGAGGGATGGTGGGGATTGTGGCGGCTGGGCCATGGGGTAGAAGTGACTAGGTCCCTCTGCTGCACCTGTTACCGCGGTGCGTGCAGACCGGCATCCTCTCCCCTCAGCACTGTTCTCTGGGGGAAGCCAGGGCGATGCGCCACCGGAGCAGCGGTCTCCAGCCTTGTGATCTGATGGCACACAGACACGAATGTCTGAAGTTCCGCGGCACACCCAAAAATGCATTTTTTGCTGATGTGACAAAAAAACAGGTATAATTTTGATTCATTCACACCAGATGGCTATTGTTGTGTTGGCTGTTGTTGTTTTTTTTAAATTTGAAAGTCTAAAGGAAAAGAGGTGAGCGCCCCCAGTCAAGCCACTTACTGCCTGTTTTAAACCCTGTTGCAGCACACCGTTGACAATCGCTGCACTAGAGCATCTGCGTTGCCATGGTAACGCGCACGTTTGGTGACTGGATTTGAGGTAAGAGTGTCCCACTACATCTGAGGTGGGTGGAGGAGGGGGCTGGAACAATCTGCAGAGGCTTCCAGGGCAACCGGACTGCGTGGGTGGGAGAGGCAGAAAGATCTAAGGATTAGGTCAGTCCGTGGCGTAAGGGGCCCGGAGAGTCAGAGCAGAAAGCCTTACCGCAGGGACCGGGTGGACCTGGGAGCAGGAGATGAATGAAAATCCAGAACCAGGGCCATACGGGGGCCGAGGATGGAGCCCGGAACAAAGGGGGATGAGGCACAAAGAGGATGGACGCTCCCCAGAAGGGGGCCGGGCCTGAGATGCATTCAGAGTGGGCACCGCAGAGCCTTGTAGATGTCTGGACAGCCCCAGGCGATTTCCATTTTGTGAGGATCCCAACAAAGTACAAAATATACAAGCAAGATAGGAGAAGACTCAGAGAGAGATCAGACTGAGGGTTGCCCGAAGGGAGGGGGGTTGGGGGACTGGGTGAAAAAATGTGAAGGGATTGAGAAGTACAGATTGGTCGTTACAAGACAGTCACGGTAGTGTTCCAGTCACTGTAAAGTGCCGCACTGGAATTTTGTCAATAACATTGTAATGACTGTGTCTGGTGCTGGGTGGGACCTAAAACTATCAGCGGGACCTCTTTGTAAAGTATACGATTATCTAACCACTATGCTGCACACCTGAAACCAATACAGAATGATATCGAATGCAAAGTGTAATTGGAAAATAAAATAAATTATTAAATAAATGAACAAAAAGAATAGCTAATATAGGGTTATGAAATAATGACATATTTTAAATGATTATATATACCAAACTAATATTTTAACAAAAAATTGATGCAATGTATGTGATACTTGCAAGATGGTTATAGGTTTTATTTGAAAAATAATGATCAGTGTCTAAATCTAAAGCCCCTAGTGAATGTAAGGGCAGGGACTTCCGACAACCCCTGCCTCACCCCACTATGATGTCTTGGGTACCAGGCGTGATGTAGGGCTGGGCTGACTTAATTTGGCAGGAGATAGAAGCAGAGCAAAGCATCAGTCTGGGGGAAGAAGGCACTGAGAGGGATGCAGGGAGGATGGAAGGACAGCAGACCAAACAGATGCTATTGTTAGTGCTCTTGGGATCATTCTGGAAAATCGGATCAGGCCCCCTCTGCATCCTTGTCCACCACAGTCTGACTCCACACTTAGATGGTGTGTTACTTCAGGACAGTAACTCAGCCTCGGTCTCCTCTATTGCTTTTTGCAGTGGAAAGCAGTACATTTTAATCCATGAACTGTCAGTCGATTAGGCAATTGAAAAGTATTCAGCTTGCTACCCCTTGCTTTAGCTAGGCCTAATGAAAATAGTATCTGCCCTATAAAGATGACTTCTGCTAGATTTCAGAATCAACAGGAGATATTTCAAATCATGTCACTGAGGTATTTATTTTTCTCAGTTCACAGCAGAGACAATAGATCTTTGCATGAGCCTTGCAGTGTAGGTAGAGCAGCAGGTGTTTCTGAAGGTCCCCAGATGTGCTTGTACCCATTGCTGTACCCACTCAGGCATGTCCTGCTTCTAGTGGGGTGAGCTGGCCTTGCAGCAGGCACTACCTCTGCAGGCTCCCAGGGGAGATGCTGCCTTGTATTCTAAGATCTTTACAAAGGACCAGAGATGCCCAGTGATAACAGCCATGAACTTTTAAAGTATGCAGTGCAATATAAATGTCACGTTAATAAAATAATGTTAACCTTTACCCTTATATAAGTGATTTAAATTCTGAGTTCACTGGACTAGTGGGGAATGCCTACGTTTTCTCCACTTTCCATCACATTCTTTAAACTCATGTTCTGTTATTCACATTACCTATTTGATTTATTTGGAACGTGTGTTCCCCCCACCCCACCCTCTACACGCACAGGCACACACACCCGTCTCTTTCATGCTGTCATTTCTGTCTGTTTCAATAATACTATCTGGATGTCTTGCTCAACACAGACAGACCTTAGTCCTGACACCCGTGGCTGAGAAACTTCCAGAAGCAGCCTCCACCACTTCCAGTGTGGCTTTTGGTCCACAGTTTGTTCTGCTGCAGTGATGTGGGGAAGCTTCTCTTCCTTGACTGTCCCATGCTCAGTTCAAGGTCTTCTGCATTTTTTGGCATGCACCCACAATATCTTAAACCTGCAGTGTGCCTGTGAGCGTACAAACCAGACACTACCTTCTTATCTTCCCTGGTCACGATGCTTCTTGGTTCACCTCCCCCCAAACCTCCCCCTCCCGGTCTTTCTGTGTAATTTCTAAAAAGTAAGTTTAATGTTTTATTACATAATAAAATACACAGGTATAAATTTCTTGCATTCCAATCTATTCCAAGTAGATGACAACAAATCCTTGATTCTGAAGACATAATGCCATTAGACCTCCCTTTTAAAATTCTAAGTTCCAAGTGAGTTTTAAAACCCACTGAAGTCCACGTGACCTGATATCAGGCTGGTGTCAACTCACAGAAATGCAAGGGCATCCTCTTTGAAAAGCCTGATGGCCTTTCTGCAGATATAAAATTTCCAGGAAGTGATAACACCGGACAGAAAAATGATGATAATGTCTGTTATTGTCACTTACAGTCATCTTGTATAATGCAATAAATCTCTTCCTCTGAGTCTCAAATGACCCTGTAGGCATAAACCCAGGAGCAAGGGGAAGAAAGTACATGAGGGGCCCTAGTTTATAGGGTTGTTCCACGGAGTAAATGAGATGATACTTGTTCAGTGCTTGGCACGGTGCCGACAGAGAGCTCAACTCAGTCAGCCTTGGTTACAATTATTGCTTTATCCGGCCTCTCTCTCGCTCCTTAACTTCTAACCACTTGTTCGTGCCGGCCTTCTGGAGGTTCACGTGGTTGGTGGAACATCTCTTCCAACTAAATAATAATCCAACTAAAAATGGTAAAAATGTATGAATGGGCACTTCCAAAAAGCAAATGGGCACATGAAGAGATGTTCAACGTCATTAATCAACATGAAAATGAAAATTGAAGCCATAGCAAGATACAAACAGTCACTTTGAAAAACAGTTAAGCAGTTTCTTAAAAATTGAAATACACCCTTATCCTTATGATGCAGAAATTCTACTCCTAGATCTTTACCCCCCTCCCCAAAATGAAAACATGTCCACACAAAGATGTGCGTAGAAATGACCACAGTAACTTCATCAGTAACAAACAAAAATTCTGGAAAGAGCCTAACTACCCTTTAATGAAAAATTACTTGTTTAATACAAATACTCGCATAAAATTTAAAAAAAATCAAATTCAGAAATTTAAATTTAAAAATGTGGGAAAAAGTAGAAAATTGACTTGATGGAAAAAGATTGAGGTCTACTTTTGTAATGGATCAGTATTCAGCAATGAGCCAAGAGGGAACTGCAACTATGCCTGAGGGCGTGGATGGATCTCGGGAGGGCATCACGCTAAGTGAAAGAAGCTAGACACAAAAGCCAACACATTGTTCGATTCCATTTCTATGACATTCTAAAAAATGTCAAATTATCATGACAGAAATCAGAACAAAGGAATATTTTAATGAATGGTTGCTTGGGGCCGGGGCTAGCAGGAGGGTATCGATTATGAGGAATTGTTTCGTGGTGATAGAAGGGTTTTATATCTTGATTGTGGTGTTGGTTAGACAATTGTATGTGTTCATCAAAACTCATTAGACTATACACTTAGAATTATGTGATTTGTTGTTTGTAAATTATATTTCAGCAAACCTGGCTTTAAGATACTGGATATATAGTCTCCAATATGTGTGTACCATATATAACTCTATTTTTAAAAATCAAACCTCTTTACTCAGAAATTTAGAAAAATAAAGACATGAAGGAAGGTGGGCATATGGGAAAGAGGGAGGAAGGAAGGTGAGAAGGAGGGAGAGGGGAGGAGAAAGGGAGGGAAAGGAAGGAAGGAAAATCAAACATAACTTGTCTGCTTGAAGCACAGGTTGGAGCCCCAAAGCCCTGCCCATTCAGCTCCCCTGAGGCCCCCTCCACTCCTAACTCCCACCTCTGAGGTCCATTCAAACAACCTCTGAGACTGAATGGTACACAGTTTGAAAACTATTGTTGCCCTGGCTGGGAGGCTCAGTTGGTTGGAGCATCATCCCAAACACCAAAAGGCTGCAGCTGCTATTCCCAGTCAGGCCAAATACCTAGGTTGTACATGCCATCCCTGTCTGGGCGCATACAGAGAGCAACAGATCGCTGTTTCTCTCTTACATCAATGTCTGTCTGTCTGTCTCAATCAAGAACATATCCACATATCTTCTGGTGAAGATTAAAAAACCTATTTTTTCAGAGCAGCTCTCCAGTTCAGGAGCAAACATTAGAAGAGAGCAATGCAGCCATTTGAATCGTGCTTGAATATTTCATTTCTATTAGGTTTTTCTCAATCTAAAATGCCAGAAAGACTAGAAGTGAGAAATACCTTTTCCTCTGTCGACTACAGCTAGAGACCCTAAGTACCTGGGAATAAAATGCCCACCTAACATGCCAAAGCCAACGCAACTTACTAAAGCTTTATTCGTCCCATACGTCTACTAACGTCACCTCTCCCAGTGACACTAGATGACGCTCTTCTTGGCTTGAGATTTGGTTTTATGGCTTAGCTGCCCATTACTTAAAGGTATAATAACCAAACTCCTTTCTCTGAGCACAGCTTTGGGAATATGTAGGTAAGTCTGCAAAGTCACGGGGACTACTTGTGACTGTCCTTATTGAACCCAAGGTAGCAAAAGCTGTAAAACAGAAGCAGTCATACTGTGAAGCAAAACACTGACCAATTAGCTTTGTGTGTGAGAGTTGAAGGGATTCTTACCATGCAGGAAAATTAACCTGCTGTGTTCTACTCTTTAGGGGCCTGAGAAGCAAAATAGCAGAACATGGAGATGCCAAATAAACCTCGGTCCTTGCTAAAACTCCAGCTGTGCAAGTGATACTTCCTGTCTTTATGCAAGGGAAGTGTTTTTGAGCTCTGTTCATCTGAAGCTCTGTGATAGACCTTGAAATGGCAACAAAACAGATGTAGTTACTGCTCACGTTATTTTCCTCAATAAGCGTGCCATAGTGATAAGGGATTGAACCAAGAATAAGAGACAACAGACTTACCTCCTTCTCTGCCACCCATTCTCTCCATTGGAATGGTCGCGGGTGGGCCAGTTGAACTTCCTGAGCTTCAGCAATCTTATTTGTAAAGTAAGACTATTTGACTCCATAAACTCTCCCATTGTTACTTGTGCTAGAGACATGATATGCCCTCTAAACATTGCCAAGGTTGACCCCATCCATGGCACCTGCTCTTTGACCCCACCTCATTACATCTTAGAGACAGAAAGACCGTGAAGGGAGCGGGGAAAAGAAGTGGGACATGAAATGAAGACTATGCAGGTTTAAAGTCAGCAATAAAAATGGGAACAGCAGCGGGCTGGCCCTCATTCCTTGTCCCCTCCTGCCCTGGGTTGCATTCATATCTATGGGAAACACAGAGAAAAGTATCAAGGGCAGAAGGTCATTCCCACCCCAACACCAGATGCCTTCCTGTGTGCAGTGTGTGAAGTGGAGAAAGAAACCCCAGAGAGTTGTCCCATGTTGCTCATAACATACTGTCACAGTCTGGAGAGGGAGAAAGGCAGGAGGAAGGAACCAACGGAGAAAGAACCCAGCAAATGCTGATGCCATAGAACTCAACTCCCCAGGGAGAGAAAAACAGGCTCCTGAGACAGGGATGGGTGAGGTATTGGGCTGCAAGTAGACTGGAATTTCATCGACTCTTTGAATAGCCATGGATAAGACCTTTCTCAACATCTTGGCTTGCCACCTATATATCAAGGGACAATACAAAAGCCTATTAAAAATATTTATTGAATATCTGATCTGTCTAGGCACATGTGCTAGGCACATGCGCCATGGCCTTAAGTAACTCACATTCCAGTGAGGGTGACAGATACCTTAAAGCAACAAGAGCCACGTTAGAAGCAGAGCAAAGTGCTGGGAGCCAGAGGAAAGAAAGATTGCTCAGAAAAGCCTTTTCCTTTCTCTTGTCTGGGACAGGATAGCTTGTCCCCCTCACCTGCTGGATTTTCTGGAATGAAATCTCTTCTCCAGAACTCTGGTCACTGGCCTTTGTCTTTCTGCAGCTATCGCCGAGTAGCCCATTAATGATCACTCAAGACTGAATGGACTAACGGGAGCTTTTTATTAAAGATGACATTGGGAGAGTGTGACCAACCATGGGGACTACGGTGGGCAGGGAGACAAGGGGGGTCCCTTACTACCAAAGTCTCACACAGGTTCTGCCCCCTAGGACTGTAACCCCTCCTGATCCCTGTCCACTACCTGAGCTCCCCAGTCAGCAGAATTTTCTTATCATTTCAGAAGCAGCCCCGAGACATGAGAAAGTACATTAAAGCCTTTTAAAAAATAATTAGCTACTCTTTGGGGGAGCAAAGGCTTTTGGATGTAGGGAGAAAAGAAGGTGGAGGAAAATATACACAGAACAGTGATTTTCAAACTTCTTGGATAATTCTATTTAGCCCAGTTCTCATAGCCATGAAGTTACCTTTAATGTGTAATCCAAACTGCCCACCCCTCATGGACAAATTCTACCACTATCCTGCCTTCAGTGGAGAAAGGGATTTGAGAGGCCCTTAAATCCCCGTGGCCTCCAGTGAGTCTATAGGGTTTGAATTCAGTCAACCTGGATTTGAGGCACAGGTGTGCCATTGGCAATGGCTACCCTCTTTGTCTGAGCCTCTATTCTCTTTTTGTGTCCTCATTTTCATCTATAAAATGAGGATAATAATTGCACCTATTTCATAGTGTCATTATGAGGCTTCAAGGAGATTATCCATTTAAAATGCTTGGAACAGTACCTGGTACGCAGAACACACTCAGCAGCATTAACTCGTGCTATAGAATGTGCTACTCCCGGTGTGCTCGCGGAGGCCAGAGGAACACCTTGTCTCTGCTGTTTTAGAGCATCTAGATCTTTACTCTCAAAAAAAAAAAAATTCCAAAAACAAACAAAAAAAAATTGTGCTATTCAACTGTGGGCTTCGGGGACATTTAAAGCATAATAATTCTACTAGAGTACATTTTCTGCTGCATGATTTTTGGGCTTAATCTTATTAAGCCTAAATTTGTTTTTCTACAAAGTGGGGACAATATCTACTCCATATGTTTGTTGGAAGGATTAAGTGAGCTAATATATGCAAGTTCCCTAGCAGGATATTTAAATTCATCAATCATGGTTCCTGATTGGCTATGGAAAATCGTTCCTCTCTCTGTCCCTTTAGATGAATTGGTGTTAAGCAGCCAAGTTATATACATCTTATAGCAAGGTCCCTATCAGCTGTGGCTCATGGGACTCAAACAGCACCTGAATTAAAGTACCCACAAGTTAACTTGGTGTAAGAAGAAACATGCCTAGAAAAGATGAGTTGGACCCATCAAATGCTTGCTTTGGGAAATTTTATTTGAGAAAATAGGAAGGAAATTAACTGTCTGCAGTGGAATAAGAAAACTAGGAGAGATAATGAGATACGGTCTAGACCATGAGGGAGCATGACAAATTTAAATTATGAATAATTATGAATAAGCAAAAGCTCTGATCATGAGAAAAGATATGCAAAATAGAAGCCGAGGAGGCCAGCAAGAAGAGACTAGAAGAAACAGTTGGCAGTATCTGAGTTCCTTTAATGGTGATATGCTTAAAAGAAGACCCATAATATTTTGCTACCGACTTCCCTAAAGCATCCTCTTTCTTAGGCTGTACCAGAACTTGGGTTCTCTCATTGGCTCCCTAAGCACTTCGCCCATCCTCAGTCTACAATGTGCTTTCTCCTCTCTCCACCCCCTTCCTTTCTTGGGCTAATCTATGGGAGTCTCTGATGTAGGGGCAGGCTTTCAGGACTGGAGCCCTCTGACTGGTGGATTCTCACACTAGCTTCAGTTTCATAGTGTCAGAATCACATTCAATTGTCGGATGCCTGGTTGGTGCCAAAGAATTAGAGAATTGGTTATTGGCGAGAAAAAAACCTCAGACCTTGTTATATTTCTCTGTCCCCTCATTTTTAACTTTCAACATGTAGGTATTGAATGAATGAACTTTGTTTGACTAGTAGTCTAACAAATGTGTTGGGTAAATGCATGTGTGTGTTTTGGGAGGTAAGTGTTATATTTATTATCTAAGACATACAGGTTCTTTCTGCTTTTGAAGAATGAAAGAGAGTTTAATAAGCTTAGGAATGAATAGTAAGGGAAGCAGAGTTTGCTACCCCAAAATATGCCTTTTGGGGATATTGATTATTTTAAGCTGATTATTTTTAAGAAACAAAAGGCTCAGAAAGCACCTTTGAACTTCTCCTTTTACTTGAAGGGGATTCAGGTAGAAAAACCTGCTTAAAGAAAAGGAGCTATTATCTTTGCACAATAGGATATAAGTGTGGCAGACAGGGAGGATCCAAGCAAAAGTCTGTTTGATACTTTCCTCTGTGTCCCATTGTTTCTAGGTGGCCCAGCGGCCAAGCAAGAATTTATTTTGTATAGTTTGCTCTTTTTCCTCTACCTGTGAATTGCCTACTTTCCCTTTGAAATCCCAGACCCCTGCCTCCCTCTCCTTAGTCCGGAATGGCATGTAAACCTCAACTGCCCAATGCCTCCTAAGGTCTCATGTTCATAAGGAACCCCCATACGTACATAAGTAATAAAATTTGATATTCTTCTGTTAATCCATTTCATGTCAACTTGACTATTAGGCCAGCTAGAAGAACTTAGAAGCATAGCAAGAACATTGTTTTTCCTCTCCTCCAGTTTTAGTGAGCCAACTAGGAGGAGGCAAAATAATTTTCCCCAAAAAGCATATTTTGGGGTTGCAAACTCTGCTGCCCCTCAATAGCTATTGAATTGGAATTTGTTACTGAATTTGATTGCTTGATGCTGCCATTTCTTCAGTAGGTAATGGAGTAACAAATGCCTAGTGATTAAGAAAGAATTAACTTGTTAAAGATAGAAATTTTAACAAATGCCACCATGCACTTGCATGATACTTTACAGTTTATAAAGAGTGTTCATGCTCACTCATTTTATTTTCACAACTTTGTGAATTAAGCCCATATTAGAGAGGGGAAGTGAAAGTTTAGGTCATAAAGCTAATAAACTGTAGATCCAGCACAACGACCTGTTTCTTTTCATGTCAGCTCCAATATTTTAGTAGGTGACAGTAACCCCCAACTAACCACAGATCAGAGTAGTCCACATAAACCAAAAGAGGGACATTAGCTGTGTGTTAAGTGAGGGAGATGTGCTCCGGAGCATAAGGGACTGGCATTGTGTTGGGACAGGACCTGATTCTAGGGCAGAGACAAGAACAGGACAGGGCTCAGGGATCCGCCCCTGGGTGTGAAAAAACATTTGCCTTGGAATATCATCAAAATACATCCATCCCAGTGTTCCTCTTCCTCAACCGTAAAGCTGTCTAGAAGTCACTGGGAATGCAAAATGTGCAGTGTGCACATTATCAACTGTGCAGGAAACTTGATCTCTCCAGTTCAACTCTATTGGATGCCTGCATATAGAACAGGCATACAACAATATTTCTCTAATGGCACATGGAATATTTGCAAGGGGTTTTGTGATGCATATATGAAGAACTAGAGGATGTGTGTGTGTGTGTGTGTGTGTGTGTGTGTATTCATTCCTTGGCTCCCTCCAGAATCTATTACTGTATTCCTCTATCTTAGACCATCGATTTACCCTCCTCCCCAATTCTTCTTTTCACACTTAATCTTCCCTCTATGTTCTAGTGGAATATCATTAGCTACTGTTTACTTCTATTATTTTTTTATGTTCTAATAAATGAATAGCTACTATTCATCGAGGGCTCTATGTTCCAGACATTGTGCTATGTTTATTCATATAGTATCTCAATTCTTTCCCCAAACTCTATGATGTAGGCATTATTATTACCCATTTGACAAATGAGGAAACTAGGACGGTGAGAATTAGCAGAAGATTTGACTCCAAGTTGTCTGTCTCCAAAGCCTGTCCTCTGACCATGAAGCTATGCTGCTTCCAAATTCAGCCCTTTCTGCTCCCACAAACCCACCAATAATCTCTCTTCCTCTATATTTCCTTCCTTTCTCTGACTTTCTTCCTTTGGAAAATTATTGCTTTTCTATACTCAGGAACCACCCAGTAAGTGCAGTTTCGAATCCTAAGGAGCTCCCTGAGGTACCTCCAGCTTAAATCCCTCCCCCTCCTTAATCTTATACCTTTAACAAACCTTTTCATTGGAATGTCCCCTACAAGTTCAAAGCTGACATCCATTACCAATTCCATTTATTTTCCCACCACTATGGATGACATTCCTATTTATTAAGCTTCAAACCTGGGAACAGCTCAGGACCAGGGCCCGCATCAACCAGCACTGGCTGGGTGGCCTCTTCATATACAAATCTTTATGTTGGCCAGAAGTATAGCCGGGGCAGTGGGGTGTAACTGTTCCCAACACCCTTTCCGTCTCTACTAGAAAAAGCACAACTGACAGGCGGTTAACTCAGCTTCTCTCTGGGAATCTCTCTTGCCTCGCTCTCTGCAGACATTTCCCAACCTGCAGTTTGCCGCTTCTGTTCATCCCCATTTCTACACCACTTGGGGTAGTGCGATGCACACTTATGGCAAATGTGTATGGCAGCCCACTGTTTATGTTCTGCATTGTGATGGCTCTGTGGGTACCAGTTCAGCGACCAGCTTTACGCAGGAAAAGGTGAACAATAGCGGGAACATGGAGCAGCTGGCCTGGCCTCCACTCAGCACTGCGGGCTCATTACGTGCTGTGGTCACACCTTGGCCACCGGGCTGCATAGCACAGAGATTCCCTCTTCACAGCGCCCCATGTCACTGTGCTCCGCAGGGTACTGTTTCATCATCAGGGCTGCTTTTGCAGCATCTGGCTGCTCTCGGTGCATTAGACGTTCTCATCACACGGGCAATGTTTCCAAGTGTCTGTGAGATCACAGGTCCCTTCTGAATGTGGTCCAAGGCCAAGGCGTGGGCGCTGATGTGGGGACAGCTTCTGAAAGCAGTGATTCATGACAAATGTTTGCAGACACGCACAAGTGTTAGGAGGGGCTGTCATTATAGGTTGCCATTTGCTCAGACGCTCCATTTAGTGAGACCTTGAGAGAAAACACAAAAAGCCCTTCATCTTATGCAAGAAGTGCACTAGCACAGAATATTTATCCAAAGGGGAAAGAAGGGATTTTGCAAAATGGCACTGTCTCAAATGCAAATGAAGCTAAATCCCTCAGGGAAATTAAGGCACTACCTGCTCTGTATATAAAAACCAAAAGGAGCTTGCCTGTGTTAACAACCCAAACCAACAGTTCTCCACAATCTCTTGTGTCCTCTGAAATATTTGAAGTTGCCCCAAACAGCTCCTTTTGCCAGTAAGTGAGAAGTCCCATGAAAGCACTCCAGACAGATGCTCTTCTGACACCTTTTATCTTCACACTATCAGGCGCTTTGGTTTCCTAATGAGAAAAACTCCATTTCCCACAGATAACTTGGAATATAATTTACTTCTGATGCGTCCAGACTCGATGTCTTCTGGTAATCAATGTATGGACACAGGAAACTGCTTTGACCTACCTCAGAATTAGGAAGATGCATACTTGAATGAACAAAAAGATGGGATAAATAAACACTATATCACAAGACTATCATTCTAAAGTGAATAGATTTCATTTCCATTCTTTAAGTAGAGAACAAGGAAATCCCTAAAAAGCAGATGTAAAAGATAAAGTCATATTCCTCATGTATGTTTACTCAAAGTTATTTAGAAGTCATTTTCTTTGCAATTAATAGCCTTGTACATACATTATTTCTTTCTTTTTCTTTTTCTTTTTGCCAGTGTGACTGGGGAGTATTCCTAGAAATGAGGTTGCTGAGTTGAAGAGTAAATGGGTATGATTTTTGCTGGATATTGCCTAATTCCCATAAATAAACATTGCGTGCAGTAGCACTTTAAATTCAATGGTTCAGTGACTTAACATAAAGACATTTTTCTCCTGTGGCTCAAGCTTCAGTTTCAAAACAGAGGAGTGAGAAGCGGACATGCCGAGCTGTGTGACCACAGTGACCAACTCAGGGACCCAGGCTGATGGGGGCTCTGAGCTTTGTACCGCCACCGTCTGAACACTCAATGTCACCAGGTCAGGGAGAGCTCATAGAGAACTCAGCCTGTCTTCTGTGCTTTGTCCACAAAGTGACATAGATGACGTCTACCAAAATTTGTCACATGCACCTGTTGGACAGCAAAGGGTCAGAATTTAGAGGACCACAAATTGTGGCTATTTGACAAGCAGTTATTACTCTCCTGCCATTTGTGTCTGTTGGTGGTCCTAACAGACACATAATTTAAACTTTGGAAATATCAATTTGAATAACATGAAAAATATTATATAACCAGATAAATTTCACAAAACTGGACAAATTTCTATATAGAAAATGATAAATATTTTTACAAAAAAATTTAAAGTGATCTGAATAAATTGAGAGATATATCACCTTCCTGGATTGAAAACTCAATATTTTAAAGATGTTAATTGTCCACAAATTGATTTATAAATTCCCAAGTTTACATACCTTGACCAGCTAATTTGAAAGTATATAGGGAAATATGCAGCCAAGAATAAGCCAAAACACAACTGAAGAACAACAATAGGAAAGAAATTGTTCTACATAGTAGTAATATGTATTAAAAAGTGGGCCAATCTATTGTTATTGTAGCAATAGACAAAACAATGAAAAAGAAAGCTCACACACAGAGCCACCTATATTGACACGATTTATGGCAAACGCAGCATGGCAGAGAAGTTGGGAGAGAAGAGCCTTCTTTGGGGATGCTAGAACAATGGCATTTTTGGAGTGAAGAGAACTCTACTTTACTCCAAAAAATCTTATGCTTCCAGGCCCAAGCATAAGAAGCAAAACAAAATTTTTGGAGAATACTATAGGAGAAAATCTTTATAATTTCAAGATCAGGAGATACTTTTTAAGCAAAAAAAAAAAAAGCAATAAACTAAACACAATGAAAAATTAATTGAATACATTTAAAAGCCAATACTTCTATTAATCAAAAGTAATCACTAAGAGAGAGAAATGGCAAGCCCCCTGAAAGAGAAGAAAATATTTGGAACATCTATAACCAACCAAGGGGCTAATATCCTGAACATAGAAATAACTATAAATCAATTAGAAAAGTCAGACACCCCAATGGAAAATTTGGCAAGAGATCTGAATAGAAATTCCTAAAATTGGATCTCCAAATGGCCAAACTTTCATAATAAGGTGTTAACTTTATTAATATCAGGAAAATGTGGATTAAAACTACCATGAAATACCAGAAATGATGATAAGAAAATGACTGAGTTTTCCACATTGTTGGCAAAGATATACAGTAACTGAAACTGTCTTGTGTTTCTGGCAGGAGGGCAAACTGGTACATTTATTTAACTAGAGTTAAATACACACTCGACTCAGTAGTTCACTCTGAGCTATGCCCTAAAAACAAAGGTGCACCCGTATTCCAGTTGGTGATGTGCTGGAACCAGCGTGCACCAGCTCAGGAGAGCTCTTGGTGTGCATCTCTTCCCAGCACCACGCTCGGGGACTTCACATTGACAGCCTGAAATCAGCCATGGTGGAAGTACTTACACCATGGCAATAGCCAGATGCTACACACCAGGGCTTTTCTCCCTGGAGAGCCAGGTGTTTTACCAACATACTACTGAATTCGGGAGAATGTACATAATGTTCTTAGAAGTATTATGTACAATATACCATAACAGGAGCCATTACAGATGTTGTTTAAGGATAGCACGGGCAATTAGTTCATCAACATTAACACCATGGAATACCACATGCAATGCAATGAATGAACTGGAGCTGCGCCCAGCAATGTGGGTAACTCCCAAGCATACTTACTATTGAACACCAATGAGAAGTCAAACACAAGAAAAGTATTTCTACAGTATATTCCATTTACATTCAAAATTAGTGAAAGCTGGACTATAGTTTGTAGAGATGCCAAATAAGGAGATAAACATTTGCGGGAAAGTAAGGAAGTGATAACCATGGAGACCGTGGGAGCCACTGAATTCTGAGGGGAAAGGGGGTGCGATCAGGAGCCGGAAATGGTGGGGGGCGCCTGTGCTTCTGTGGTCCGGACAAGGGTCTACTTCGTGACCTTGGTGGTGGCTGCACAGGTGTTTGTTTTTCATTACGCTGGGTATTTAGTTTTCAGATGATTGTATGTAAGGGATTGCGGTCAATCATAGTCTCTGCACCCCAGGATGAGGATAAATAATCCATGAAAAGCTCTTTGAAACATAACTTGGAGTAGAGTAATCACTGATTAAAAATGAGCACAGAGTGGTGGGTGGCAGTATAAAATAGGACTTTAAACTGGAGTCTATTCAAAGAAATGGTAATCTTGGTATAAAGGAGTTAGAATGGTACTATGATTGGAAATGAGCATAATAAAACACATTTTATATGATTTCAGCCACTTTTCCTTTCTTCTCAAATATAGACCAGGCCCAGTGGTGGGGGCCAGTTAAACCAAAGTAAATGAAACACAATCTTTTTCTTTGAAGCCAAACTTTAGCAAAGAAGTTAATTTGATTACTCAGTTATTTACCTAATAAACATTTGCTTGGTCTCTATTATGTGTCAGGTACTAAAGATATAAGTAACGTTTCCAAGGAAAATGCATATAATCCTTAAAAGGCATACATAAGTAAGCACGTGTGAATGCAAATGCTGCGCTGGAAAAATGTGATGAGGGAAGGAAGTAGCTACGATCCACCTGTTAGGTAAATGACCTGCTGCAGACCCTGAATGCACTCACTCTATCTCCATGCCACACTCGTCCTAGTCAAAGACATTGAACAGCTAAAAACTGCATCTCTAGACTCCCTTGCAACAAGGATTCTGAATGTCAATCAGACTCTCAACTACAGGCACACCTAAGATGTGCAGGACTGGGTGGGACCATCCTTGACAATTACTGGCCCTTTCTGCAGGTATGTGAGGTCCAGGAAGTGGAAGGTTCCCCTGCAGCGGGTCCTGCGTGCACTCCCAGTTTCCTGCGTGTCAAGAAGCTGCGCAGGCAGCTGCAGGTCCAGGATCCGGCTCCTGGATCCCTGGTTTACAGTTAAGTTTCCGTCTCTTTCTGCCGAGGTGTTGAGGAGCAGTTCAGGCAGTGGCAGCCGATTACTGCCAGTGAAGCTCTGGGGATGTCCTCCGAGGTGCCATTCTCTCCAGCGGGACAGTCGTGAGCTGTTCGAGAATGTACGGAAGGCCCAGATGGAATCCGCTCCTTTCATGAATTTTGTTAGCACCTACTTCCCTAGACAGACTCTCTTTCTACTTCGAGTGTCTTCTCATTTCCACACTGACTCATGAACAGTACGAATGGAACCATGAGTCTTTGTTTACTAAAATTCATTGGAATGACGATGTTTACACACTTCTCGTTGTGACTGCCACCAAAATAATGTCTACTGTTCTAACTACCATTGTTGCTTAGGAAATGCTGTCTGCAGGAGCCCGCGATACAGGCGCTTGACCGAAAGTGAACACAGCGCGTGCAGACATGTCTTTCCCGAGGATATTCCTTAGTAAGACATACGGCACAGAACTGCACCTTTCTTATTGCAAAAAACACTTTTTCTTTTGTTGAAGTTAAATAGTTATATGTGCCAGATGTGTCCCAAATGCTCACGCTATGTATTTACCTCTTGGAAACTCCTGATGTGCAAGGGAAGTTGGCTTAAACAAACATAGCAAAAAGTGGCTGATAAGTTTTCACACTTATTGCCAAGGATGAGACAAATCAACTAGATAAGTAAATAAGCCACACACACCACCACCAGAACCCCTATTATTTCTTCGAGGAATTCTAAGCAGTGCACTGGAAATTTTCCTAGAACAAATCTATTTCTTGAATTCCCAAGAGCTGGGAATAATGCAATTCACCAACACACTGCCTTAAAGAAAATGGTCCCCATGAGCATAAAAAATCATCCAGGTAGAATTTACTCCTCAACCTTCTTTCTAATCAGGGAAAAACAAGGTGCTAATTGTCTTGTGTTCTCCCCAGAACTTCCTGAGATGGGGAGAGTCTATTTAGGATCTATTTTTTCTCCTCCTTCTGCTATCCCTGTGGGGCTGGATTCAGGGGAGAAAAATACAGCGTGGAGCTTGTACACAGTGGGCTCTCAAAGGCTGTATACTGAATTAGCAGCCATGACCCGAAAGGTGAGGCGGCCAGTCCTCAGCCTCTCTGGAACGACAGGCGCGGGGACCGTGTGTGTGCGGCGCGCTCTCCCTGACCGGCCTGTGCCCGCAGTTCAGGTGCCTTGTGCTCATCGCCACTCACGGGAGTCCTGCCTCGTGGGTTCTGCTGCTATTCCTCGTTCACAAATAAGGAAGCATCGGCTCCGAAAGTGGCTGTTGCTCAACGTCACCTGAAGTTTAGAGCCCAGAGTGCCAACCGGGGATGACTTCTCTCAGACCTCTGATGCTGGCTGTGGGCACCACACCACAGGGGTGACTTGTCATTGGCATCGTGCTGCTGCAGCCCGTGATCGGCCGTCTCACAGAGGTAGCTCCTTGGAACTCTGGAACAGTCCGCGACCACGGACGGCTGCCTTCAGTAGAATGGGGTTTTGGGGGATAGGGAGCAGAACAAGGACAAGGCTCCAACATGTTTGATTGTTCCTTTTAGAAAGTCAGGTTACAAGGACTCACGGGTATTCGAGGTACAATGCCTGCATCGCCGCCTAGGGGGCGCTGTGTGGCACGCAGATGGAACCTGCAGTGGGGGTGGGGGCATGATACACAGAACTAGGTGGGATGGAGGGACTGTGCCCAGTGCATCAAGTTTCATGGGGAACCCCAGGAAATTCTAAAAGGAAAAAAATCACAATGCTCATGAGAATTAAGTCTTAATAGTAAAGGTTAATCAGTTACGCCAATGAATCCTATTTTTTTAAAGCTCTACTTCCCTTTCTTTGGGACTCACAAAACATACTAACTCCAAAATTTCAACGTATGATGGACACAGAATTTTTTAAACCCTCACCTGAGGATACCTTTATTGATTTGAAACAGAAAGAAAGAAAAATCATTGGTGTGAAAGAGAAACATTGACCAGTTGCCTTCTGTATGTACCCCAACCAGGGATCGAACCCACAACCTAGGTAATGTGTCCTGATGGGGAATAGAAACCGTAACATTTTGGGTACAGAATGATGCTCACCCAACTAAGCCACCCGTCCGGGGCCATGTGAGTGGAATTTTAATAGTGTAGTCAGTTGTATCGAATACCTTAAGGCAAAATAAGACCTTCCAAGGAGCTGTGTTATTGCAGTTCATGGTGTACATCCAGAAGAGAGCTGGGAGAGAAGGTGGGACAATATCCCAGCTGCCCTCACGTTGCTGATTACCATTCTCAAGGCTCAGCTGCATCCCTCCTGTTCCTGCAGTTCAGTTAGGATAATAAATAAGTAATTTGGATCGGAATGTGGTCACTCAAAGCCAAGAATCCTGACAAATTAAAGTAAGATCTGCTGTTTATTGAGTGCCCACTTTATCTCAGGCACAGTTGGGAATTTTACATACACCTGTTATCTTACATATAGTAACAAAAATATTGCAAACTGGAAGTTATGATCCTTATTTTGCATATAGGAAATTGATGTTCAAAAAGTTAGTTTCTCACCCAGTGCTACAAACTAATAGGCTGCGCCAGGTGTGAACCCCAGTCTGCCGATGCCTGGTTCATGCCTTTTCTACCAGCCTGTGCCTTATTGAGATGTTTTCTTTCTTCTAAAAAAACCCTTGAAACATCAATAACATTGTCACAGAATTTTTCAGGACCAAATGATATATGTGCAAACACTCTCTAAAAACTGTAAAAGGAATGTGCCACTACCAAATGTTATTACTGCTTCAGATTCTACCTCAGCAGGTTTTTCCACTGCAAATTTAAATAAAAATGGTGTTGCTTGAGAGGAGCAGCCACACTCTGGGCGAACATAGAAACATCCTTACTGAAGATGTTTTCGGTAATTTCAGGTTTGAAATGACTTTTTTTACTACCTGCTTCTCCCAACTCAGCCTTGGTCGGGGGTGAAGAGGTCAGTGTGCTGAGGCTGGTTCGCTGTCCCTGCTGTCTCCACGCTCCCTTCCTCCCGGATCTCACCTTTTCTCTTCTTGTTCCCACTCCTGGACTGACAGCCTCGCTGTGTGATGGACTCAGTGCCTACCACGAGGGCACTGTTACACTCGATTCTGAATTCTCAGAGTCCTTAAGACAGTCAGTCGGACCTGTTCCAAATCTTGCATCATCTCTTATAAGCAGGGCCTTGTTCGTTACTCCGTCCCTCTGTGTTATCGGGAAACAGCGTATGTCACAGACGAGGGCCAAAGGTTCCGTGTCGCTGCTGGGATGCCAGCAGCTTCCATTCTTTTATCTTCTGTGTGAGGCTTTCTCTTCCGGAGGACTCCTCATCTCCATGTCATCTCTCCTGTCATTTCTCACCACCGCCCTCCCTGCGTCTGCGTTCTGTGGTCTGCGCGGCATCCCATTTCCTTTCCTCCTCTTGGGAATGCATCCTCAGGTGCTCGCACAAAGCTGTGCTTCCTTTCTTTTCTGATGGGGCTGCTGCTGTTTGCTGTAACCCTGCCACTCTCTCCTGTGTTTCTAGGTCACCCTGTAGCGCTTCAGACTTGGGCTGAGGTCCAACCTACTGAATTCTGGTGTTGGGGTTTTAGTTATTGTGGATTCACTTCACCATGTGAGGGGCTATTTACTTAGTCTTTATTTGCAATGGTGACATGGTGGGGTGTTCAGTTGTATGGGGTTTAGCTTTAAAGTGTATGGTTTTCGTGTCAGAGTCCGTTCCTAACTGGGTGTGCTGGCCCCTAGAAAAGTTGCTTGCTTAGCCTGCCTGAGTCTGAGTCTGCAAATAAAACAGAGATGATCATCCTATTAACTTTTATGAGGTTTAAATGGGATAAAATGTGTTAAAAGATCTTTTTAAACTAGGGAAGCACCACACATAAATTAGCTATTATTCTCTAAATAAACCATTATTGTGAAGAAAAGGGCATGATTGCAGGAGGAGCCCTGAAAGGCCATTCCCCTGGGGAACAAAACAAACGTGCTGGAATTCTCACGTGCTTCCCGTTGCCTGATGTCAGTGTTCTACAGACCAAGGTACTGTGTTTTCTACTTCGAAGAATCTGAGCAGCCTTTTCCCCAGCAAAAGCAATTTTGCCTTTCACTCTTTCATGCTTGCCTCTCTTTCCAAGATGATTAAAGTCTTTATTAAACCAATATTTGCATCTCTCAATTTGGGTAACTAGTGCACAGAAAAATCCATATTAATTTATATTTATTTCATGTGGACTCTGCAATAATGATGGGTAATGCTTATCCATGGTTTACCTTTGCTCCATCTATGAGAAACAATTTTTTTCTTAAAAATATAATTACACAATAAATATTACCTAGTTATAGTTTCAGATACGTAAATAAAATACCAATTTTTTTAAGAATATATTTTCCACAGGTAACTAATAAGCACTGGTACTATGTGACAAGCATGCTTCTAAATGCTTTATATGAATTCACTTACCTAAAAATAATTGATGATTTTCAAACATTCTTATCTAGCCATTTAATTACAGAGGAAATGCAGCTGGATGAGGCAAATAAAGAGAAACTCACACGGAGGAACACGGTAGCTAGAGCCAAACATGAAAGAGTAAGAAGGCATCTTGAAATCACCCACAGAAGCAACAATCTGAATGACTGATACTTGTGATCACAAACAATGGAGTACAGAAGACAGGGGGGTAAGGCCTTCCCATGAAAAGCAAGAAATTGCCAAACCAGAATTCTATGTCCCGCAAAAGCTCTCTCAGAAATGAAGGCAACATCGCTGGTGAGAATGCAGACTGGTGCAGCCACTCTGGAAGGTAGTTTGGCAATTTCTTACAAAACTAAGCATGCTTTACGGTATGACCCAGCAATCTCCCTGGTTGGTAAGGACCCACATGAGTTGAAAGCTATTTTGCACAAAAATTTTGTTTTTAATAGCCAAAACTTGGAAGGAAGCAAGATGTCCTTCTGTAGGTGAATTAAAAAATGAAGTGTGCTACATCCACACAGTGGGATATTATTTAATGATAAAAAATGAACTATCAAGCCACAAAAAGACATGGAATGCTCTCAAATTCATATTACTAAGTGAAAGAAGCCAGTCCAAAGAGGCCATATACTACGCATGTCAGTCATGTTCTCCAGAGAGACAGAACCAATAGGAGATACATTTATAAATATAGACCTATGTAAACCTGTATCTACCTATATGCAGGATATATATACATATATTTATTTATTATAAGGAGTTATGGCTCACACAATTATGAAAGCTACCCAGTCCCAAGGTCTGCAGTCAGCAAGCAGGAGACTCGGGAGGGCCAATAGCGGAAGTTCCAGGCTGAGTCCCAGACCTACGGCAGGAGAAGATCAGTGTCCCAGCCCGAAGACAGTGAGACAAGGAAAGCTAATTCTCCCGTATTCTGCCTTTGTGTCCTATTTCGGCTTTCTACATTAAAGAGAGCAATCTGCTTTACTAGTCGCTCAATTTAATTATTAATCTCATCCAGAAACACCCTCACAGACACACCCAGAATAGTGTTAAACCAAATATCTGGGCACCCTATGGCCCAATCAAGTTGACACATAAAATTAACCATTGCCCTGTGTGATTCCTGCTAGAAGACATTCTGTAAAAGGCAAAACTATAGAGATTTAAAAACGTCGGTGGTTGCTGGGGACTCAGGGGAAGAAGAGAAAGGTGAACAGGTAAGACCACAGGGGTTTTCAGGGCAGTGAAAGTATGTTGTGTGCTGCTGTAGTGCTGGATGCATGTCCTGCACATTTGTCAACGCCCGCAGAAGGTACAACACAGAGAGTGAGCAGCCATGTAAGCTGTGGGCTTTGGTGGATAACACTGTATCCGTATTGGCTCATCGGCTGTAACAGCTACATTGAACTAGTGTAAGATGCAATAACGGGACACAGAGGGAAGGCAGGAGGGGGTTTATGGGAACTCCCAGTACTTTCTGTTCTATCTTTTTTTTGTAAACCTAAAATCAATCTAAAAATTTAAATCTATTAATTTAAAAACATAATGAAGGTGAAATAAGACAATTTACAATTAAAGAAATGCTAAAGTTTCTCAGACTGAATGGAAATGGCACCAAATAAAAACAAATCTTTTGAAAGCAATAAAGAAATTGAGAATTTGCCCTGGCCAGTATAGCTCAGTTGGTCGGAGTATCATCCCATAAACCGAAAGGTCGTGAGATTGATTCCTGGTTGGGACACGTGCCTGGGTTGCTGGTTTGGTCCCTGGGTCAGGGCCTGTACAGGAGGCAGCTGTTAGATATTTCTCTCCTTTCCTCCCTCCCTCCCCCTCTCTCTAAAATTAATAAGCATGTCCTCAGGTGAGGATTAAAAAATAAAAATTGAAAAAAGAGTATTGAATCCATAAACATGTGGGTAAATGGGAAAGACAACCTTTTCCCTCTTCTGTTCTAATCACCCCTATTAGTCAGCGTGATGTTACCCTGAGGCTCTGGAATGTAAATATGAGAAAGAGATGGAAATGAAGTTCTCAGAAATCGTTAATAATTTATATTTTTATAATTAAAGAATCTTTCATCCCAATTCAGTGGAATTCGTGGGAGTTCACTTAAGAGAATATGTATGATGTCTAAAAGAGAAAAGTTAGATTGTAAAAATACATGCGTACTCTTGGTCCGAATCTGATTCATCCAGCATGGCCTATTTTGGCTGCCATGGGGTGGGCCACTGAGACCCACCCCATGGGTCAGCAAGGGAGGACCCTTGAAAGGACTGTGGTCAGCCTACAGTATTCAAGGGGTCGGGAGAACCTGCTCTCCTGGGCACCTGCAGCCAATGACGCAAAGGGAGGGGCAGACTCAGGGAGGGGGCGGCATGGAGCTAGATCATGCTGGGTCTTGTCGGCCACCGTTAGAACTGCAGAGTTTACTGTGGATGAGATGCGCAGCCAGGGGAACGTTTTGCGCAGAGGGAAGAGGGGGTCTGAGTTACCGGTTATCTGGATGTCCGGCTGCAATGTTGAGCATGGAGTGTGGATAGACAAAGGTGCGCCCTCCCCCCCCATCCCCACCCTGGGCCTCTGTCCTGGCAGCTTCTCCGGCTGAGGGCTCCTTCTCCACACATCAGCACCTCGAATCCACCCTCCTCATACCCCCCCCCCTTTTTTTAGGAATTGATTGCAAAATTGTTCAGGTCAAGAATGAAGGTCCATTCTACCCTCTCTGTTTTTGGGGGGAATTGGCACTGGAGCGTGCCCTCACATTCTCTAAGCCCAACAGCGTATTTAAAAGTCACCCCCTCACTCCTGCCAGCTGTTATGTGGGAGACCCACTGTGCTTCAGAATCGGCTGTATTCCTAGAAGCAGAATCCCCCTAGAATTTGTTCTTTCCAAATTTATCAGCTGAAATAAGTCAAGAGGTAGAACCTAAGCCCTAAGTGGCCAGGCCAATTGGGACACTCGGACTGGATAAGCAAGCCAAGGTTGGGGACTGGAAAGTTACTCAGCTAAGCATGTACCAGCCTTGATGCAAAGCAGCTCAGAGTGCAAAGCAGCTCAGACCTGTGGAATCCCAAGCAACAGGCCATGTACGGCCCTGGGCACGACATGGAGCCTGTCTGCATCTCAGTTTCATCATCTCTAAACTTGACTTGACGATGATAGTAAATCATAGGGGACGGAAGAACTAAGTGAGATAGTTTCAAGTATTTTGATGACTTAGCAGAGAGACAGAGTGCAATAAATGTTAACTCTATCACCTTTTGAAATATAAAATGTGCTTTCTTTCATTTTCATGCTCAGATTTTCTACTTTAATTAAATTGAACTAATTTGTGCATTATATATGTGCATTATACATATATATTTGCCCATTACTATATTGTTATTGTGTTTACCTAAAAGCAATAGATCTTCCTTTATCCCAAAGCAGCTCTCTCTTTATAGGCACAGCAGAGGGTGTAGAAGGCTGGGTACCTTACTTTTTGGGGGGTCAAAGAAAAGGCTCATGTGCTCTGACTGCTGTGCTCCCTCCAAAATTCTTCCCTTCATCTTGGTGTGTTAGCCCAGATGCCAAGATTGGGTAAATGTTTAGAGATGTTGTTAGAGGAAAAGCCTGTGGGAGGAAAAATAGTAAGGGTGTCGGAGAAGCTGGAGAATTGTCAGTCTTGTCCCAAGTAAAGGAGAGAGGGACACAAGGCAGGGAGAAGTGCCCGAGACTGTCACCCTGCTGTCAAAGGTAGGTTTAGCAGCACCTTGCAGAAACAGCTAATCCAAAATCAACCATCCGAGAAGTCCTTTCTCTTTAGTCAGGGGTTTCTTCCTTTGAGCTCAGTTCTGAGGCCTTAGGGCATTGGCTGGGCACAACTGGTGGAGCGTGGCTTCCGGTGATGTCCAAGTGCAGCCTGTTCAACTGAGGGCTGTGAGGTGCATTCTACTGGCTGCCACACCTGAGCAGGAGGAAAAACAGAAAACAAGCCACATCTAAACAGGAGGATGAACAGGAAATAAGCCACACCTGAGCAAGGGTTGCATAGGAAACAAGCAGCAAAACTATCTTGCATTGGGTATTGATGAAATTCAGTTGTCAAGACTAGGGTGCATCTGTAGGCCCACATTTTCAGCTCTATTTGTCCTTATTTTAACTAGGAGCTTTAATTCTCAAGCTTAATATTTTTCATCGGCTTGAGTGGCGTGTTATTCTAATGAGGTAACAGCTTATCTGCAGAACCTAACAAAACGTTCCGTGCTTGAGGAGCTTCTTGTGATTTACTGAGTCCTTGCACCTGCTCATTTGTTTCACAGTCATGCATCAAGCACCTCCCATGTGTAAGGGTGATGGAGACACTGTACTTCCTGCCTTCGAAACGGATATGACGTACTTCCTGCGAGGTCACCCTTTCTCCCCTGGGGTGTGATGGACCCCAAAGACCAATCCCTCTCAAGGTAAGCTTGAACAATTACAACATTATATATTTTTAAGAATTAAAAAAAAGTACTCACACACTTAAAGATTAGGGTTTTGTTCTCACTGAAAAATCTTGGCAGAGGTGAGATTGTCCACCTCAGCCACCCCCCCCACCCGCACCCAGCCTCCTTTGTCTCTGACAGCAACCAGTTTCTGGGTTCAGATTTCATTAGCTGACAGGTTTGATGCGACTTGCAATAAGATTTACATGCTTCGTGTCAAGTCCTGGGCTGCCTGATTGAAACCCAGGTCACATTTTGATTAATGTTAGCCCGTATTTATTCTCCGTACTCTCATGGTGGAATTAATGACTATTGTGGGGCTCCAGATGCCAGGACCGGGCTCAGGATGGATGAGCCCTACCTGAGGCCCAGGGAGTACAAGATTGCTTTCGTGCCAGCCGTTCCCCGAGGGACATATTTGTCAACAGAGAAGGAAATTTCTTTACCAGATTTATACACAAGTGATCCTTAGTAGTGCAGAAAGTAGTGAATGCCATAAATCTTGGAAAACTTTACATATGTGTGGCTTGGAGTCTTTTACAGCCTCACACCTTCCTATTCACAAATGGGAACCCGCCCGTGGGGAAAATCAGAGTTAAACTCTCACACACCCTAGTGCTGGTAGAGTAGGGATGAGGTTACCAATTGTTTGGTTCTGGTAAGCAAGGTCCTGAAAACCTAGATTTCATCTGATATCAAGAGAGGTGTATATTTGAATTAGATGTAGAAATCAAGGTCACGTGCTTTGAACAGAGTAGAACTAAGACCTCATGATTGCCAAACCCTGGTAACACTCCCATACACTGAGCATTTGATTAGAAGTATTGTGTTAATGAAGTCAAAAAACTGAGCAAGATTTTCTTCCTCTAGGTCTGTCTTAAGTTAATCATTCCAAGTGGTGAACTTTGATTCCCTTTTTTAAAACATCCTCTTAAGTGTTTTAAAGATTTATTTATTTATTTATTTATTTATTTGAGAGAGAGAGCGGAGGAGGGAGAAAGAGAAGGAGAGAGACATTGATCGGACGCCCCCTGCCCGACTGGGAATCTAACCGGTGACTTTTATGTTGCAGTCCGGCGCTCAATCCGCTGAGCCGCACCACCCACGGCCGCTGGAATTCAAACACCGACTTCGCTGGAGCCACCTGGTTCAAGCTACTATCCTCCCTTCCCTGTGTCACCACAATAGCTTCCTAACCAGTTTCTCTGCTCTAAGACCCAACTGCTGCCCCTTCCCAACCCCTGCTTCCTACTGCCCTCAAAACAGCCGTGAAGAAATCCTGCCAGTGTCAGAGGCAGATCATCTGACTGCTCTGCCGAGAACTCTCTGGTGACTTCCCTCATTCAGAGTTAAAGCTGGACTCTCCCTCTCCCTCTGTATTTCTGTCTGTGAGCCTACGGAGAATATACTGGTGTAAAAGTTATCTGCATTAGTAGTTTTCTTCTGAGTGTTAAAAATTGAGACAGGATCAGTTGTTTCTGTTGAGATGAACTTTTAGTGTTTTTCAAAATTATTTTTATTTCTTATTGAATTATTTTTATTTCTTGAATATGGAGCATATTAACATGATTCAAAGGCAAAACATGTGTTTAAAAGGTGTACTGAGAAAAATCTTTCTTCTCCCTGTAGCCACTCCCCCCGGCCCCCCACAGGGTAACTAATTTCAGCACTTCCGGTCTCTCTGTCTGTGTTTCCTTTCACCGTGTTGTGCAGAACAGTTGTGCAAAGGAGCCAGGGCCCAGCCCAGAGGACAGAGTAAACGCTGTGGCAGACTCACGCCCTGGAATGTTACAAGGAGTGCAAATGACGAGACTGACGCAGGACAAGTGAGCGTGGATGAGTCTCACAACCGTGATAGTGAAGGAAGAAGCAAGTGCACAAGCCAGTAGAACTAAACATTGGTTTGAGGGAGCATAGGCAATAAAATGCAGAGGAAAGCAGAGGAATGGCGATCGCAGAAGTCAGGAATGCAGTCTTGGGATGCAGTCCGGTTGGGCAATGCAGGTGGGCAGTGTTCTGTTCGGTTATCTGGGAGTTCGCTTAATTTCTCATTCTTCGAATACACATGTACGTGTTACATACTCCTCTCTATGCATGACGTATTTGTAAGTTCAAAAAATTCTAGCCCAAATACAGCATTTTGACTAAAAACAATTTTTTTACCAGAAAATAAACTTCAAAAGGTAGTGTTTTATAGTCTTTCCACCGTTATCACCTTTATGAATTATACTTACTGACTATTGGCTCCCTGGTTCAGTGTGAAGCTCACATTTACCAATATTAAATTGACAAGAAGGGAAATGAAAAGTTTATTTACATCTCCTGTTGGACTCCGGGAAGATAATGAGGCCGGGGTCCTCCTCGGTCGTGGGATGAAAGGAGTAATCTGAGTGTTAGCCAAGGCTGCACATTTTTCACTGTGACATTTAGGACCTGGCTCATCTCATTATTTCTGCCAATTATTTCCAAGAAGGGGTGGAAAGATAAGAAAGGAAAAAAAGGTCTCCTCCTTTGGTCATTTCAATTTATAGGCTAACAAATTCATTTTAATGGAAAGAAACTGAGAGATGCGCCACAAAAGGCAAGCAACCCATCATTTTTACAGCCCTGGGATGTGATGCTCCTTCTCAGTCCCTTCTATCTACAAAGCAACCTCTTCCAGAAACTGTTCCCTGCAGGCCACGCCTGAGACAGCTTGAGCACTTAAATCGATAGATTGGCCGGAAGAGGGACCTGGACCCCAATGTGGTTTGACTTAAATGGGAATGCTATCATCTGGGGTTGGCGACCCCTGCACTTGCGGGACTATATTGCGCCACAGGTGTTAGGCACAGATGCGCTGCCCACCACCTGGGGATGATTAGTTCCTGCAGGGGCAGCCTCCACCACCCAGCATCTGCTCGCCACCTTAGCACAGGGGTGTGTCAGCCACCACTGTGGGGTCCCTGTGGCTCCCCGCCCCCCACCGGTTTCCTTAAGGGCTTTGTGCAGTCTTGGCTTCTGGACTCCTGGTACCCCCCCTTAACACTGAGAAAGGGCAACTGACTGGGCCCAGTACTTCATATGCTGGTGTTAAGCAAAGAATTAGAGGCACTGGCCTCTTCAAAAAAAGATTTCTCAATTTTCATTCTCCTATGCCCTTCTCTATTCTTTTTAATGTTCAAAGTAATTTTTTATCACTGAATGCTCTATTTTGACATTCACAACAACCTTGGTCTCCATAGGTTCTCCTGCAAACAGAAGAGAAGGACCAGGGTGTAGCAAAGCCAGAGGACTTGGATTAACAGTCTCTGGCACAGAGAAAAGTTTAAGTATACGGTTGAGTATGGCTCTCGGATGGCTTAATGAAAAGATCTGGATTGCACAACTGACGTTTTGGTTCTCGTCATCCAAAGCCTAAAGGTTTTCTGTGGTGTCTGCTTCCTCTCTGCCTCCTTCCCTCCTCTCTGCGTGCTGATGAGCAAGGTCCAGAGCTGCTACAGCAGAAGATTTATCTCCTCTGCTTTAAGTAAATAGAGCTCTTTTGGCAAAGGGAAAATCAGATCAAACTACTGCGGAGTCCTCCTTGAGGCCTACGACTAGCCAATTCTGCGTCATTTTTTATCCATGGTGTTGCTCTGCCCTTGGTTCTTCCGGAATGCCGCACATGTCAGATCAATATGCTGTCCCCTCATTCATTAGCTGGCCCTCCTTGAGCTGGCTACTTGGCTCTCTGAACTGCATTTCCACATCTGCAAAATTTAAAACAAAATAGCCAATTGGGAGGATTCTCATGGGTATTAACTTAAATGAGGACCTTTGACAAATAGCTATTTGCTGTAGCTATTATTGGTCTCTACCCAAAGTTTGCTGTCTCCGCACCGTGGAAACACCCTTTATGAAGCAGGTGGAGCAAGTTGATGGGTAGTGGAGGGCTGGAAGATAGTGAACAAGCACCGTGTTTGGAGTGAAAGTATGGGTACAGCAGGCTTGGAGAGGGGATTGGCTAGATTTCCAAAGACTTCCTCTAAGGACGATGCAGGTGGAAGTGCTTCTTCTCAATTTTTCCTTCTATTCCTAACCCAGGTGACTCAGTGGCCCTCCTGGCATCAGCAAGGGCCTGACTGACTTCTCCATTCCTCCAGAGACTTCTCAGGCAGTGTCTGAGAAAATTCCACACACACACCTAGGAAGCAGCTCTGAGTGGTACAGTCGGAACGTGAACCCAGAGCTAAGGCTGACCAGTCAGGTGTTCTTTACTCTCCACCACAGATACTAGTGTTCATAAAATTAAAGGTGAAATTCTGTGTTTCTAATTACTAAAAGAGCCAAGAAACAGAAACCTAAACAATCATCATTAGTTCTAGAACATTCTAGAGTTGACAATGAATATGTTATGTATATATGTATGCATATGGATACACATACATGTGTGTGAAATATGTGGGTACACATCTGTGTGTGTTTCATATGCATTGATATATCCATTTAGTATATATACATGTATGTATATATCTACAGAACCATATACAGACTGCAAATTTTATCAATTCTATTCATATTGATATTGATTTCAACTTGATTTTTGCTTGTTCCTCAAAGAAAGTTCTTATATTAAAGACATCATAGCTATGTTTTTAAGGAGAACATACTCTAGAAGAATGTTAAAATTTGTATATTTTCATTTATGATAATGATAATGAATTATAGTCTTACTTATTGAATAAATTATAAAAAAAGCAAAAGAGAAATGATTGGCTGAATTTCAGTGCCACAACAAAATGCCCTTTAGCATTTTGATGTCATCCCGCCCAGTCCCCTTCCTTAAGGAATGTTCTCTGCACTAGCCTTTTCTTTATGCCTCTTGGCTAAAGTATTTTAAATAAATACGGTAACTCCATCACCTACCTGACAGTATTAGCCATTACCTCTTCTCCCAGTAGATTTTAAATTCCTTCAGACAGGAACCATGCCTTTTTCTATTTCTGATATTTCTCTCTTTCCCCCAAGGCCTACCATAGTAGCGGGTACCCAGCAAGTATGCAGTGAGTCTTGCTGAATCATATTTTGCTGAAAATTGTAGAAGACATAAAAGGCCCTGGGACTAAAGATTCAAGTGTCAAATGAAAGATGGGTTTAAAATTGAAGACACAGTAATAAAGCAGCTAGGCTCTTCCCAGGAGACCAGCCTGATTCCAGATGTGCACTGAACGCTGAGCTTCCCATTTTCTCCCAGGTAAGCGTTCCAGTTCATTGGGTCCATTCATAACTGGGGACAGATTCCTGTCGTTCAAATCAAGTTGGCCTAAAGCAATGGACTTATGCAAGTGGAACATGCAAAGTGGATTTTTATTAACAAATGTCCCTGCTCAGTCCCCAAAGAAAGTGGCAGAACTGCTTTTTGCATAATAAAAAGGATTAACTAAATGAAGAACTGCAGCTAATCTGTGAGTTTGCCCTGGCGGTTCTGGGGTGCTCTTTCCGAAAACTGGAAGGTCTTGATCTCACTGGCTTTCTTTTTCATTGCACCCTAGTTCAGCCTGCAAGAAGAGTTGCAAGTGTGGATGAAGTGCGTGTGTGCATGCACTCATGTGTGAGACAGACTGTCACACTTTTGTCCAAGATCTTTTTACTTTAAAATATTATAATTGTTATCGAACTAAAGGGGTACATTTGCCTGTGTGCATCAAAGCCCAAAAGACACAAATAGGGGTTTGCAGCAGAGAAAGTAAAAGCTTATTTAAGGAAATAGTGCCAAACCTGGCTTCTTGATGGCTTCTAGGGGCTGGGTCATATAGGGGGCTAAGGGAGCTAGGCTCCTGGATAGGGTCAGCTCATGGTCTCTACTGATTGGTTGGTGCTGGGATAAGGGGTAGTGTGATTATTCCATCTGGTCCTGAGGTCAGCCCTGGCATCGGTCTGTCTGTTTCACAAGGACGTGGTTGGTGGGGACATTTGGCATTTCTGAACCTGGAGCTAAAACACAACTGAGGCCTAGATGTTATCTCTAGTTCGACTGAAACTCTGTCTCTGCGGTCCACAGACCTGAGGCTTTGTTCTTAAGATCATGGGATGCTGATCAGAACCTCATTGTCCTGAGGGCCTCATGATGAAGGGAGTGGTCTTCAGGGGAGAAGGAGGCAGGTGGGTCAGGGCACTGGATGAGAACAGTTTGAAACAAAAGAAAGGATAAAAGGTCAGATTAAAGAAATGAGGTTTCTGCGTGGTTACATAATGATCGTAATGCTAAAATAACGTGAAATTTTGATAGACTCATGCTATCTGTCATTTGGTCATCTTATCCATCCCTCCTCCCAGTATTTAAGTGTGCGTAGCAGCCTTGAATGTTTGAATGTTTGAATGTTTTCAGTGTTGGGGAGTTTACTTCTCCCTCTGCCCCACCAAAATCCAACTTTGAATGTAGAAATTTCTGAAGCCTCTTTCCCTGTACCTTCTGCTCACTGGCCCCCCATCAGTGTTGAAGTGGGGCTCGCTTCCTGCTGCTCCAGGCCCACCTATCCCCCCACCCCCAGGAGACTCAGGTACTTAGCTAAGGGGGAGAAGATATACATCTGGAGATTGTCAGAAGCAGATAAAGCAAATTTTTAGTGGAAAGATGGCAGAGGTGTTTTTAACCACCCCCCCATGATGGAACAGAACTAACTACTGGGTGGCCTGGGGTTGTGTGTGCGGAGGGACATGGGGCGGGGAATTGGTCAGAGGACATAGAAGGAAGCAAATTCCAATGGAGAGGAAGGAGGCACAGAACACAAACATGAACAAGAGTTTGATCAAATTTTGGACATCCTAGAATTTCTACTGGATCACCAGCACTGTAGCCACACTCATCCCATTGCCTCCGGAGCAGCAAGGTGAGGGGACAGGGCAATGGGCCACCCTCAGTGACCTGGCTCCACAGGGAACTGTCTAAAATAATGCTAACAACAATTACCATTGTTAACGAAGTGCTAAGGTCTTTATCTCTATCGCCTCTTATAACCTCATTTGCAACCAACCTTCTTGATTTATCTTCATTTTTCAGGTGAGAAAACTGAGGCTGAGAGAGATATGTAATATGTGAAACTAGAACAAGTTAGTTACAAAACCAGGCTGTAAACAAAATCATTTGACCGCAGAGCCAACGATCCCTGATTCACGCCACACCGCTGGCGCACCAGGTAGCCATGAACGAGTCGTGGTGGGGTGGTGGCCGTAGGGACGGAGTGTACATGTGTGCACCGTCCGCTGCCCAGCCTGCCTGTGGACACATGCGGCTCAGGTGGCCTAGGGAACATCTGAAATCAGAGAGCAAAGTCAGCTGAATACTCCGAGTCTATTAGAGGCATGGAAAGAGATGAGCATTTGTTGAGAATCAGTGTATGCCAAGCAGAGTGCTAGGAATTTAAGGTAAATCTAACATATAATGGATGTAATAAACTAAATAATAAATAAACTCTGCTTGGAAAACTAAAAATTTCCCCAAAGAGGATCTATAGCAGAGGAATTTTATTGAATTCAAGGCATACAGAGACCTTACTCTAATACCATGTGCTTAATACAGTTGTTGAATTAATAACAGGTGCCCAAAAATCTCCATAAAAGGTGAAGCTAAGATTAAGTCAGTGCTGTTTATGAGCACCCACAGGACTGTATGCAAGTGACACTGGGGACATGAAATGAAGGTGACACAGCCCCCTCCCCTCACAGACACATGCCAGACAAGATGTTACACACTGAGTATCACACATGAGTAGACAAGTGACAGGAAAAAGGAGAAGTGCGGGCTTTACATAAGAGAGGGGAGATAAGAGCCTTTTCCCTGTCCTTGAATTTCAAGGCTCAGCCTTGCAAAGTTGGAAAAAGAAACTCCTTTGTTCTTGCACGTAAACCAAGTCCCCAACTACCCACTACAGTGACTGATGATGACTGGGCCAGGGCTGTGCTTTGGGAGCCATCTGTGAAGACACGCTGCTTGTGCCTGTTTCCAGTGGGAATTACAGGAAGGAGGCTGCTCACTGAGCTTCAGACAAAGCCTACCCACAACATCAGGTTCTCCTTTACTGCTGACTGCCTCCCGGTCAAATGAACATCCGTCGCGGGTCCCCTGTGGCCTCCACACCATCCCCTGCCCTGGGCCATTTCAGTTTCCCCCTCTAAGGGCAATTTGTTTACCTCTTGGAAGCCAAATACAATTGCATATTTTTGTTTGTTTTTAACAGATAGTCCTTAAAGCACTGGTGATTCTGATTGATCTATTTCGGCCATTCCTTCCCAAGATTCTGATTGTCTCTATCATTTCTAAATGCCTTCAGATTTGTGCATATGAAAGCTCGAAGATTGGCATCCAGGGACATTGCCGAAGTCTGTGCATGTGTTACATGCTAACAGGGTAGATGTGGTGTCTGTGAGTCTCTGAGTTTATTTTAGAAGGAAACGAGAGTCACGTATGGAGGTAAGTGAGCAATGGAGTGTTGGGGGGCCCAGAATAGGCTTCCTGTGCTCACAGGAAGCCCAGCTGTGGTCCCCAACTCCAGCCCTCAGGGCTAAAGGCCACACAGGTTGCAACAGTTAAATTTCCTCCTCTTTTACCGATTCCCCTGTGAAGGGACAGACAAGATAAATACTATAGCTGATTAATACGTTAACCAATAGGATAATATCCCAGGGAGTCTGTTCTCTTGTTCATTCTCATCAGGAGCCAATGCTGAGGCCAGAAAAACAGCACGCTCGTTTTCAGCCACATCTATGCAAATCGTGAACTAATATTTTATTTATTTATTTTTTACCTCCCACCACCACCCCCTGCACCCCAGCTATCCCCACCTCCCTCTCCTGATCCCACCCCCCTTGGTTTTGTCCATGTGTCCTTTATAGCTGTTTCTGAAAACCCTTCCCCTTTCCTCCCATTACCTCTTCCATCTCCCCTCTGGTTACTGTCGGATTGTTCTTAATTTCAATGTCTATGTTTATATTTTGCTTCCTTGCTTGTTTTGTTGATTAGGTTCCACTTGAAGGTGAGATCATAAGGTATTTGTCACTCACTGCCTGGCTTATTTCACTTAGCATAATGCTCTCCAATGAACTGATATTTTAATGAAATAGGACTGTTGCATTGTAATGAAGTAGGAACATGAGCCACGTTCCTCTCTTCTTCCTTCCTTCTGTGTGTAGTGGTGTCTGGTGGATGTTTAACAATCAGGTCTTGGTGGTAGTGGGGGTGCTGATATGTAGTGTTTGCTGAGTTCCATGGTGTAAGTACTCCCATCATTGCTGAGTTCAAGTCACCAACCTGAAGTCTCTGAGCACGGACTTGAGAAGAACGGTGTACGCTGGCCCTCGGCAGCCTATAGGTGGCGGCTCCAGCCCGGCATGGCTGACAGACACAACTAAGTGATTAATATTCTACAGGCAAACAATCCTACAGTGAGAACTCTAATATTCTTCATGATTGAGTCTTGACTTGGCAAGCTATTACCTTCAAACTAAGATGGATGAGTTATTTGCTGGGATATCATCACAGTGAGTATGGAATTTTTGATGTGTATTTCCTACCCAAGTGCACTGCAACAGTCCAATTGACTCTCACAATAGTGCTCCTCTTAAAGCTGACTTCACACTGCCTGTAGTCACACATTGCTCTGTGCTTTCCTGGCAAGTCATAATAGTAGATGCTCTTTTGGTAAATGATGGTAATTTCTTGGGTGGCATTTGTATTCCCAGGCAAATTCTGGGAAGAAAGTCACATAACCTCATAGGGAATCTCTTTTGAAATATTTTTTTAACCAGAGGATTCTTGTTGAGTCTCTTAAAATAACTCCATTCTCCTTTCTCCAAATACTTTGCCCATGGAGTTCAAATTGCTGCAAAGTTGAAAAAAAAAAGAAACTTTTTTCATTGAGAAGACAGGCAGAGGCAAATAAAAAGAAATGATTTTTAAATGAAAGGAAAGAAGATCTTTGGCAATTATTCTATGTTCTAAGCTTAGGGATTGAAGGAAATAATGAAAAGTGTTGAGGCTTAAAATCCACAGATCCTTAGTTAAGTCCTAATAATACAAAAAGAGAGAGAGAGAGAAAAAAAAAGAAAAAGAGAAGAATGGGGGAATGGGGAGCAAGAGGAAAGGGAGGGAGGGAGGGAAGAAGCCAGAGAGAGAGGGAGGGGGAGGGATGCAGAAAAACAAAAGTAAAGACAGTTATCTTTCAAGTGATAAGCTTGTACCAGGCATATGGTCTTTGATGCTTTTCTCTCTGACTCTGAGGTCTCCATCCTAACCCACTGAACTATTTTCAGGAAGTGGAAACAGAATATATCACTTTGGCCAACATAACATCATATGAAACATTAGTTGCTATGGATCATGGAATTCTGTGTTCTCCTCTCACGGCTCTCTTCCCCCTCCCCCTGCAGCTCGTACCTTCTCTGGGGACTAGGATCCGGGGCAGTAACTTATGTTCCCTTTGAGTCATGATTTCTGCACCTATTTAAAATAGAGGTGTTGCCCTGTTGCCAGTCCCCCTGGCTGCGAACTTCCCTTCATCCTCGGTTTTGGCTTGTTAGCTCTCACGAGGAGCATGTTCTCATCTCTTGGCTCTAAGAACACACATGTTACAGTGTGGGACGTACAGAGAGCTCACCCTCTGCGCAGCATCCTCTGCCTCCTGGGACCAATGAGGTGCCAGGGTAGCGAAGCAGCGCCAGCTCTTCGGAAGGGTCTCAATGTCTTTGTAAGACAGAAATGTCATTACATTCCTTGATTCCTACTCGCACTTTGAGGTAGGGAAATTCATAATCTTGAATCGTCCCATACCACTGCTATCAGCAGAGAAATGGAATGGCCACTTTGCCTACCAGGTTTTGGGCACTTTCTTGATTTAGATCGTTTTAGTGCACCCCGTGGGAACAATAAAAATCCTTCCCTTCAAAAAGCACAGAAGACGATGCTCACTATTTTCTCTCTTCCCAGCCAGTTCATACCTGGAGATATAATCGGAAGAGGGTCATTTTGAGATAGAGGCAGGGGAGAGAATTCCCAAACTTTTTTTTGCTAATGCTTTCCTGTGCCTTAAAGCTCCATCAGATTTTTGGGATCTTGCACAGAATAGCTACTCAATAAAAAGTACTTTCTAAATAAATGACACTTGAAGGACAGAGTGTTCCAGCTTCACCACCTGGAATCAATCAATTAGGCATCACACAGAGAGATCGCCCTTGCTGCTTCCCGACCCAAGAGGGATGGGGAGAGGTGGGGGTGGGGATCTTCTTTTCTGTGATTCCTAGATGGCAGTTATTACTTGAATGTGGTCAGTGTCTGCGACCATCACTGATTGCTCTTTGGGTTTATTTCTTGAGGACTAGGGGTGCTTTGCACGTGCAAACCACTTCACTGTCTCTTGACCCTACCGATATGTTAGCCTGGGTTGGTTGTGCGAACCTTCCCCTTACTTTGCCATTTGTTATTTCCTGCTGGCCAAGGAAATAAATAGATCAATCAAAATATCTGTGCACTTGTAAGGAAGCTCTGCTCAAGAGGTTGAATGTTTCCTGCTGGTGAATGAGAGAAAAGGCACAGTGGGAAAGAGACTGGGTTCTCCTGCTCAGGGTGGGCTGCTTTGGGGTTCTTGGTGGGATGGGATGAGGCTCAATCATGTCCAGGGGCACCTGGGGGGCTAGTTGCCACTACATGCTCTGCCCAATTATTCATTCACTGTTATTGGGAAGGGGGCTTCTAGAACATCTTATGAAGCTGCCCACTTGTGCATTGTGGACTGATATGTAAAAGCCATTTTAAAATCCAGCACTATTCTAATGTATGGTATTGTTATCCATGCTATTTCTACTGATTATAACACCCTATGTCTTGTGCTTCACTAAGGACCAATATACAGAGGATGCTGCCTGGCATCCTCCTTGACTTTGTACCCGCCCAAGCCAGAAGATGGGGGCTGATACTGTAGGTATTCTGAACACACTGACCCACAGAGTGAGAACTGCACCGAGTCTCTGCTGAGTCCCAGAGGACTCACGAGAATTGAACAGAGGTTACCGGAAGCCCAGGCTATGCTCCTTGGTAACAGTAACAGGTACTTGGGATTCAAAGCCATTTTTGCTCTTAACCCATTAGTGGGTTGACACTCCCGCCAGCATATTTTAAAACATATGTATCCGACGAGGGTTCTGGTGTTGATTGTATGGACTGTGTAACCTTGTGAAAATTGCCTGTCACTGCAGGGGGAAGTAAAAATCTCGATGTTCTCAAAATGCACAAGTGAAGGCATGGCCCAGATGGCTGGGGCAAGTCATCAGGTGACAGGAAACATAAATACCTTTGGTCAGGGAGATTGCTCAGGCTCTTGTTTGCACAGTGTGACATGTGAAAACAGAGGCAGTGTTATCACAGGGAAGTAGAAGTATTTAATACATGGGTTGCGTGGTCTTACCGCAGAGTAGGTGGGCTCTGTCTCTGCCCCTCCATAGGGGATGCTCGCAGGGCTGTGCCCCCCACCTGGCTTCCCACAAGATGGCCAGGATCCAGCAGTTCCTGGCCAGAAAATGAAAGCATTCCTTAGTGGATTCAAAGGAAAGATAAGAACACAAGCTGGGCCGTTCCAAAGGAGAAAATGGAGGAGGGTGGAGCTGGATTTACATGGTAGCATGTGTGTTTACACAACGCAAAGTCCAAGATCCTCATTTTATTAAGCTGAAAATTTCATTATCAGAACATTTGAGCATAGTTTATTACTGAAACAGACACTAATACATTTTTTAAAGATTTTTTATTTATTTTTAGAGAGAGGGGAAGGGAGGGAGAAAGAGAGGGAGAGAAACATCAGTGTGTGGTTGCCTCCAGTGTGCCCCCTATGGGGACCTGGCCCACAACCCAGGCCTGTGCCCCGGCTGGGAATCCAACCAGTGACCCTTTGGTTTGCAGGCCTGCGCTCAATCCACTGAGCTACACCAGCCGGGCCTAACACATTTTTTCAGATTGAATAATGGGTCATAGTAATGTGAAACCATTTGAGATACATAAAATAAAGATTAGATAGGGATTAATTTCCAAACCCAATACTCAAGGCCAGTAGTTGGCTGAAGGGTGATGTTTGCAGGAACTTCTGTCAGACATGTCCTTTAAGCAAACCAGCAATTTGGAACAGTCTTGGACAGCTGGGATTAAATCAAGTAAGTGATGGCATGGTGCGGATGGGATACGTTCAGCATGGAGCACCGGGGTCATGCCTTATCAGTCCCTCCTTTGGCAAGATCCTTCTGGCCATGGTGTGTAACATCAGTGTTGGCAGAAATAGCAACTGGGAGAAAAATCTGCCTGCGATCTATTTTTCTGACCTACTCACCGTGTATGCCCATCTTCCTTCCTTCCCAGGCGTGACCTACAAGCACTCTTCCTTGCATTAGCATCGGAGAGGGTTTTTAGGCCACTATGGGCAGATAAGCGAAAGGCAGTCCAGTAAGACTTCATACTGAAAGCTGACTTGATGTCCCAGAATGGCAACAAAGACTTTGCTTGGGCATAATGCCACAGATGCCAAGTACTCCTGAGGTGCTAGAACAGCCTGGCAACAGCCTACGTCAAAACTAATTCTTCCAGAAAATTCACTGACAGGTGAAGGAGCTAGGTGATGAGGATTTACCAGGGGAGAGATGTTCTCTCCGGTCACCTCAAGCCAAGTGAGGGGTCCTCCAGAGAACAAGTTCGGGAACTTGAGGGGTGAACCCTGGAGTGTGCGGGGACACTAGGCTTAGTACCCAACCCTTTCCTGGGAAAGTCTAGAGATGGAAGTTCAAGTCTTCCTCTTGAAGCACACAAAGTCAAGGCTACAATGAAAAGGTCCAACCATCTGGATTTCAGGAACAGGGACGTCTGACCTCCCGGACTACAGCAGAGGCTTTTCCGGCCTTGACCATCTCTGAAAACTCCACCCAAGAAGCCTACATGGAAGGTGACGTGACCCAGAGAATGGGTGGACTGGAGGAAATCAGAATGAACGGGGGCTGAGAGAGATGCTGTACATGCTTAGCCTGAGAACACCTCACCAACATCAGAACTACAGGAGCGAGGAGCTTGGTGCTGAGAAAACCTCCAAAGAACCGAGGAGAAGAAAGCAATCAGCATTCAATCTACTCAAAGCGCATCAGGGCCTGGTGACTCCTGTCAGGAAAACTGTTCTCCCCCCTTGCCCTTCCTTCCTCCCTGTGGCAGCGGCCATGACGTGCCATGGAGATCCCTCTTCAGAAGAGAAAGGCTTGTCCCAGGTTTCATAAAGGTTGCCCGAAGATGGTCCTCAGCTATCAGCTTTCTTTGAGGATTGCCTCAGTTGAAGAAAACTACCTCAGTCAAGGTCACAACCCTTCCCAGGCAACAGCCCATCCAATGGCATTAATGTGGGATACAGATGAATTCCCAGCCCCTTGCTCCATCTCCAGAGCGCCCCCTGGAGTAATCTGACACCTTTGTTGGGGTGAACCTGCTTCTCCCTTTGGCCCCTCTCTTCCACAGGTGTCGATCCTCAGTGCATTCCCTGACATTACTCTCCATAGTAGAGTTCTCCCCAGGGAGACCCACGTGCAACACTCCACATTCTACCCCTGACCTGGAGGGGCCCCAAGCAGCAGGTAACCAACTATAGTGTCCACAGGACCGCCCTCCCCCGCTGCAGGTTCCCAGAGAGAGGGGAGGACCTTTCAACTACAAGCAAATTAGGAGTTTTGTGATTCTTAGTTTGAATCTTCTTAAAGTGAAAAAAATGACAAAAATAAACTGTGAAACATGCCATAAGTGTCCACCATGAGCAGGGAGAGAACAGGTCCGCAGTCCACGTTCAACAGGCAGAAAACGCCCGAGGCTTTCTGCTCATTTCCTGATGTGGTTACAGCAGAAGACCTCATGTCGAGTACCTGGGTTTTGAAATCAGTCCTGGGTTGGATTCCAAGTTCCGTCACTTACTCTTATGTGACCTTGAGCAGCTCACCTAACTCCTTGAAGCCACAGTTTCTAGACTGTGAACTGGAGATGATAATAGTTTGCTGTGAGGATTGAAGCGGGGTGTATGCAAAGCTCTTAGCACAGCTTAGGGCAGGGGGTGAGTATTTGGACTTGCTGCTCTACTGAACAGCTTCTGCGCTTTTAGCTCAGGCAAGGATCTCCCAGGAAAGGGAGGATGCGGAAAGCCACGTCTCAGGCTGGGCTCCGCCTCTTCTCACAGACAAGGAGTGTGACAGGGTGAATCGGAAAGAGAGTTTACATCAATCACACACTAGTTTATTTCCCCTGATAAGACTGTAACTGGAAGCAACCATTCTTTGCAACTTCAATTGGCCGGTTGCAATCATATCTTTTGCTACACGGATTCATGACAATTTACATGCAATTTACTAGACCCACTTATCAGCAACACCAGTTTTTCACCTGCATTTGCTAGGTGGGTTCTTACCTCACTGCAGATACCTGATTTTGGTAACCTGTTTTCCGTCTTCTCCCATTCCATCCGAGATCCTGGTCTTTAGAAGTGTGAGTCCTTTTGTCTCTCCAGCACACTAAGGGACTCCTTGGTTTACCTGTCCTCCAGGTGCTATGGTTCCTCTGCTGGAACTTACAGCCTCCCTCATCCACTGCTTGCAGGTATGTGAACGCTGTGCTCTCTAAGTACAAGTCAGGGAGCTTCCTTCTTGGAGAACCCAGAAGTTTCGATCACCTTTCCCTCATAGTATACCTTGGCTGTGAGATTCTCTGTCCAATTTTAGGAAGTGCAAATATTCAGAGGCAACCACAGATTTAGCAAATAGCTTACAATAATTTAACTTTTTCTGCCAATAAAATTGTAGTCACACAATCACTTGGAGTAATCCAAGTACACTATTGATTTAATATATTAGAATTCTAGTTTTTAAACCTGTACTAGTAAAATAAATAAGTGGGCAATTTGCTAACAGGATTGAAAGGGAGGTGATTGCATGTACCTGTTACTACAATGTTAAATTTAAACTATTCCCCATGTGTCCATTCCTAATAAGCAGACTGAAGTCTGCAGAGTTTACACTATCATTCTGAAGCTGGGAATACTACCACCTATAACCTGAGGCCCAGGTGAGAGCAGATTCAGAAGATGCCCTTGGCATGCACCCTATTTCACAGTGATGCCTTAGCTACATCCAACAAATCAGTGTCTCCCTTCTACAAAAAGCATTTTATTTTTTGTTTAACTCTGTTAAACAACTCTGAGAGTGAGCTTCCTGCCTATAACCTACTGGCTTTCCCCAACCACTTGGACCTGTCTTCTGAATCAGGTTATGTACGCCAAACTCTGGGAATGTGTATTTTTCAACAGCATAAAATGCTGCCTCATTTGGGAACGAGTGATCATTTCTTAACATTCGATCCTATCTAATGTTATTTATCATTTCATGAGGATTTTTCTATCTTTAAGATTGTGCATTCATTTATATCAAGGTTTATGATTTCTCAGAATTGCGAATCTGTTGTGCTTATTAAACTCTAAATACACACTAGAAACTCAATACATGCTTGTCAAGTTGAAATTATGAGTTCAGTTCAGCACAGCCCAACTCTGTTTTTGCTAAGATCCTCTAGACGTGTAACTACATTTTCATTTTAGAGTCTTATCCCCATTCGGGTCCTTTTCTTGGGCACAGTTCCATCGGCTCGCCCTCCACCCCCAGTGGTCTCCTCCGTGTCTGTGGTTGTGTTCTGTGACAACCCTCATTTGTGTGCTTCTCCAACCAGATCAAGCTTAAATAATTTTTAATCTTCTTGTGTTTTATTTATCTTGTGTCTCTGCGGCCTAGCACACATCAATTACCGAAATGAATGCTTTCAGAAAGAACAGGAGTGGCCAAGCATAATTAGAATAGAAATGTTAAAAGAAGGAAATGGACGGTGTTTGATGTGCCTGTCTCTACCTGTATATCAATTTAATAGTTTTATAACTTGAAACCAATCTGTTAGGTTGACATATTGACAGGCAGTCTTGGTTCATGACAGATGAATAGATTAACTAATTCTTCATCTATTATTTATACTCTGCCTATATTTAACAAAGCCATTAGCAAAAAAAAAAAAAAAAGCATTGTCGAGAATTAAGACAAGGGCAAAGAACTAGAACAATGTAATAGGGAGAAGAAGGATATTGTTGGCCGAGGCCTAGAAAACCCAAGACCAATGGAGGTTCTTGCAAGTGAGCATAAAAACTAGCTTTGAGATTTTTGAATTTCATTGCTGGGAACTGAATATATTACATCCTACCTTCAAAAGATTTCTGTCATGTGCAGAAGCTATGAACAGTGAACTTGGATAAGCGTTGAGACAATACATATCAGCCTATATTTGTTTAAGTGATTTATAGCAGAGAAAAAAGTACTCTTAATTGCCAAGAATACTAAAAATCTAGGGAATCAGTACATTCCTCTTTAGCACAGGTGAGCAGATGGGGGATGTCAGAGGTGTCCAAATAGTTTTATGACATTTACTAATTCCATTTTGTTGGTATCAATAACAGCAATAGGTTCCTAAAAAAATAAAAAGTGAAAGAAAGCCATGAGCACAACCAGGGGGGAATAAAAATATAAGAAACCACACTGTCAACATCTGTTTTTCATAGGCACCCAAACACAGCAGATATACATCATTCTCATCATTCAACTGAATGTTAGATTTCAGTTTTAAGAATTGAGGGACCGGTGAGAATTATGGTGTGGCTTGCCTTATCATCAGATATGTCCTTTTTTACTGTTGAGTTGGACATACTTAATATTGAATACCATGATAGACACACAAAAGATGGTCCCAGGTAATCAGAGCAGAATTTAAACTATCAGGCTGATTTTGAAGAGTTCGCAGTTCCAAGGCTTTGAGCATACAGGCCAAAGGAAGTGATGATTTGAGCAATTATCTCACTGGCTTAATCCATCCGCACTAGAAGTTAAAATAGTTCAGGTTTTTTTTTTCCTACCAGAAGATTTTAGTTGTGCTAAGTGTCCAGTTAATCATTTCAACTATTTTCTTTATTTTTTTTTAGCATAGACATGGGCTAATTTTTTATGACGACAACATCGGATGTGTTGATAGGATGGATCTGCCTCACGATCATCATGAGACCCAACTTTGTGTTTATACCTTAGCAACTTGACAGATTCAATTAGGCAAAGCAGTTTAAGTCCCTACTATTGGCTGGTTATGAAGGAGCTGGCCTTAGAAGCAAGGTTTCTAACTCTCAGGAGCATCCCAGTCTGATTGGGTTCTCCTTGTGTGAATAAAATGGGAGCCTCCGTGGGAAGGTGTAAACTCACTCTACGAGGGCCTCCTGCCGGGGGCTAGTGGACTTTCTCACTACTCTGCAGCTTCTCTCCGGGTCACTCGGGAGCTTCAGCTCAGCAGAAGTGCAAGGTGCCCAGCAGGGCCAGGAAGGTCTGTGCTGCGTGCCTGGGCTTCAGCCATGATGTTGCCACCTGTTAATGTGTCTCTGGGTCTTTGTTTCCCATTGGTAACACGGAGGTGGGTCATGTTTGCTTTGCAGGGTTTTTATGAGAAACCAATGACATAACGCCTTTGATAATGGACCAACACAGTAAACAGAACACAGCGAGCACTCAAAAATGAGTTGTTAGTCTAAAATAAGTTTGCATATGGATTAATTTACTTTGTCAACATTTTAACATAACAGTTTAAAAATCCACATGATCATTTTATAATCGATCAATAGCACCTACATGGCTCAAGAAAATACTTTATATAGAATAAAAGATCCTTCTCAGAGAGTAATGTACTGTAATAATGTTTTCAGGAAACATGCTAAATCTAGGGCTACTTTAGTTTTGTTCTAATGGTGTTTTATTATTCAAATTTTCTCCAGGGATAGTTTCATCATTAACATAAGTATTTTAAAAAATAATGCTATCTAATACTCCTCAGTATTTGCCCAAAGGAGTAGAAGGCTTACATCCACGCAGAAACCTGCATGTAGCGTTTATAGCATCTTTATTTATCATTACCCTGACTTGGGAGCAACTAAGATGCCCTTCAGTAAGCAAATGGAGAAAAAACTGGTACCTCCAGGTAGTAGAACATTATTCAGAACTAAAAAGAAATCTCTGCACTTTCCTCTAAATTTTGCTCTGAACCTAAAACTGCTCTAAAAAACAAAGTCTTAAAAAGAAAGTAATGCTGTCTGGAACTGCCACACTTACTTCTTGACAACAAAGAATAGTTTCTGGGGTCAGTGTTTTAATGTGGTCTTGCATAATGTGAGGGCAATTAAGGAAGTCACAATGGTCTCATAATTGAAATGTTTTATTCATCAGTAATAAACCTTTAATAAAAGCTGGTCAGACTCAGCAAAAACACACACGGAAAATAAAACATGTAAGTACTAAGAAGTATTTGTGATTTTTGGATCTGACGCAGTAAAAAAAATAAAATCATTTATTCAGAGTCAGTGACCCTGACTTGGCAGCCAGATTTTGCAGACGCCTGGCTTTGAGTAGGTCATTTAATCTCCATAAACTTCGGATTCCTTTAAAAAAAAAAAATGGAGATGGTAGCAACAACCAAGATGACTTTCGGATAATTTTCCCATTAAGTAAGTGTGATAAAGGGTATGCAAACATGCGCATGAAATATTATGGAAATGGTCATGATCGCTATGAACGGCTTCGCAAAACACTCCCAGTTACTTCTTGATACTTCCCGCCTTGGGTTTTATGCCCATGCAGACTGAGTAGAGACAGTAAAAGTGTGTGCTTTTCCTGATGTCTTTCATCCTAACCAACATTATCTATAAATTGATTATGATGCTCTCTTCAGCAGTCTGCCCGTAACATTTGTGCTACCAGGATACTCCTTTCAAAACACGGAGGTGGTGGCAAGCACGCGAGCGATTTCCCTATAAAGGCGTAGTTTGCAAAAGGACAACTTTGACATGAAAATCCGACTTGATGTGGACACCATTTGTTTAAATGGGACACTTCGCTATCACTCTGAACTGGGTATCTGTCACCTGTCCAGGCTTGGCGATGTCATCTGACCTACGGAATAACCCTATAGAGCACAAATCGGAAGTATCGGAAGTATCCTGCTGGAAAGCCAGTCAGCGTTTTCTCACACTGACATTATAAAAGGTATCAATACATCTATATATGGTTGTAGTCTTTTATGTAATTGTGTATATTTGTAATTGTAGTCATTTAAATTGTGCGTTTATACTTAGAAAAAAGCAAAATCGGTGAAGACTAAATCGTAGTAGCAAAAAATGGGAGACAAGGCGACGGGATGTGTGGTGTTCACAGCCTTTTAATCCTCGTTCAAATCCTTGCTTCAAAGTATAATTTCTCCTTGAGCCTCAGTTCCTTCACCTGGAAAATGGGGTTCATAACCCTTACCTTGCAGAATAGCTGTGAAACTCAGACGCAACCCACCAGAGGGTTTTCCTTCCTAAGAAAGCCAATTTAGAATAACAAAAAATTACATGTTATTTGTATTTAGTTGCTACATCCTCAAATTGAAATAGGATTTTATTTCAACTACTGGTATTACAATAACATCTTCTACTGTGGACACTCTAAAAATGTATGAGACACAATGCTTGCCCTCAGAAAACTTCAAATTCCTCCGCAGAATTTCTTCTTTGAACCCATCAGCACGTTGGACAGCGCTGAGTGACAGTTGCCCCGCTGGGGCTGGAGACAGATTAGTTACCCTCTGCAGCTGTCTCTCTTTAAAATCTCCAGAATACTTCCCCAGCTCTCATACATTTCCCAAGCTTTTAAATGGACCCGAGGGACCCTTAACACTAGTTATTATATAGCATTTCCATCAAACCAAAAAAATGTTTTGAGATGCTGCCTCCAAAGGCAGCAAAAGATAAAGATTTAAGATTCGATCATTGACATGCCATCTTCTGTCTAAAGTCATCATGCCTGGCCGTTTTAAGACTGGGCCTGGGAGGGAAAGCTGGTGCAAAAACCACTGGGGAGGAAAGGCTGGTCCTGGGGACCTGTGAGCAGAGCGAAGGCAGAGCGCTAGCGGACAGGGCCCAGGTGTCACTCGACTAGGATCCGGTGGGGTGGCGCCGCTGGGAGCTTTGTTCAAAGTGGGCGCAGGGTGGTGAGCGAGCTCCGCAAGCCTGGCCGCCCAGCTTCTGCACCGCTAGACCTTCGCAGGAAAGTAGTGTGCAAGGCTCTACAAAACGAACGTTCTCCTGGCCATTTTCGGGGGGTTGCTAGGCACACCCTACGCTCTAAGGCCGCGGAGGTGGGAAGTTATTGAACTTTCAGAATCAGGGGGCAGGGAGCCTAAGGAGTCAGGGCGGGCTGCGGGGGCGCTGCAGGCTGGCAGTGGGGGAAGGGCAGAGGTAGCTTCTGAGCATCTCCAGATCCATCCCAGCGCCTGGCCGCAGGCGGGAGGAGGCGCGGAGAGAGCGCTCACTTCTCCAGGGGCTGCTCGCCTTCAAGTGAAAATGCGGGAGGGAGCGCTGTAGCCGGTGGAGGGCAGGCGGGCCCGCAGTCCTAGTCCGCCGCCCGGCCAGGGCGCGGCTGGAGGGGCGGCGGCAGCGGCTGCTCCTCACTGCACCAACCTGCGGGCTCGGGCCGGCTGGGCCGCGGCGGCCCCTCCCACCGCACCACCACCTCCCCTAGCTCCCGCCCGGCCGGACCCTGAGTCCCAGTCCGTGCCGCAAGAAGCCGGCGTGAGGAGCGCCCGCTCGGGACGCCGCCGGCGGGTGACAGTGCGGCCACACCGCGCGCACCGGCACTTCTGCCTCCTGGAGCAGGCTCCCTTCGGTCCCTGACTCCCTGTTGTACCCGCCCATCCTCCCCCCTTTTCCCTACACCCCTCTCCTCCCCCGACCTCGCCCGGCCCACACCCGCCCCTCTCCTCCGGAGCTGCCCCTCCCTCCCGGCCGTGCGCTCCCCGCGCTCCCCGCACCCGCCCATTCCTTCTCCCGCTCCCACCCAGCCTCCCGCTCGCCCTCGGTGCTCCACTCTCCGCGACCATCCCAAGCCCGCTGCGCGCCGCCCGCAGCCTGGTCATGTCAGGATGGAGATCCGGCAGCACGAGTGGCTCTCGGCCTCCCCGCACGAGGGCTTCGAGCAGATGAGGCTCAAAAGCCGCCCCAAGGATCCCTCGCCGAGCCTGACCCGAGTGGGCGCGAACTTCTACAGCAGCGTCAAGCAGCAGGACTACAGCGCCAGCGTCTGGCTCCGGAGGAAAGACAAGTTGGAGCACGTAAGGGCGGCTCGCTCCCTGGGGCCGCGGCCCGCACCTGCCGCGCGCACACCCACCTACCCGGGCTGCGGCCGGAGTGCGCGCGGCTCTCGGGGACCTCGGCCGGTGGCCCGACTCGGAGGCAGGGCGTCCGCGTCCTCCTTCCGATCCAGGGCGTCTTCTCCTACACTTTGTTGCCTTAATGACCAGGCGGTGGGGAGGGAAGGGGAGCTACCTTTCCAGGGACTGCCTGGCCGCCGCCCACCTCGACCTCGACGCAGGCTTCCCCGCTGTAGGGCTCGTTTGCACTGTGCCTTGGGGTGCGGGGTGACAAGAAGTGGAACTGCCACAAGCATGGTCGGGGGAAGCCGGCGTTGCGCAGTAGTGGGCTTTAGAGGGGCGTTTATGTGCGTCTTTGGAGGCTATTTAACTCCGTCCACAAACTAACAAATTACAAAATGCGTAAAGTTGTCGCCGCTGGCGACTCACCGTAGGGCCATGCACCAGCAGAGTTTTCTGCAGAGTGACCTCTGGGATGAGCAATTGGCGATCCTGTCTACCTGAGCCCAACTCGGGTGAGATTGGCGGGTTGCCAGGAGCAAGGAAAAAGAAAGAGCAGGTCGCCCAGCTCCCCCAGGAACACGCCACTGTGGAGGTGGATGGGCGGCGGGGAGCTGAAGGGCGGGGACCTCCACTCCCATTCAGTGCAGGCTTCCTGCCAAGCACAGGGGATCTGGGCTGAGCCCCTAAGGCTCGTCATTCTGGAAGGAAGGTCTCTTCAAAGAGGCGTTGAGTGGATCCACAACTTCAAACCTGACCCATCAGCATCTCCTTAAACCGAATATTAAAATGAAATGGAGTTATCTCAAGAATGCAGCACAACCCGCTAAGGAGAGAATGATGTTTCTTCCCGAGGAGCTGCACAATCTAAATTGAGTCTGCCCCTGGAATGTGGAGGTTCCCTTGTCTTTGGGTCGCAACGTCAGTTATGCTAGAAAGGTAGGAAGGAGAACTTCTGGAACTCGTACCTCTCCTAGCGCTGCACCGCCTGAGTCCCATTCGCACCCTCCCCCCACTCTTCTCCTTTCCCTGGGCTTTGCTGAGACACTAGGAGGGAGCCTTGGAATACCTGTAAGGCATTTCTCTTACGCTCTGAAAGGAAGGTCTCTACCTTTTCTCCAACGGCCTGATAAAGTCACTGAAAGCTCAAACTTAAAGCTTTGATTTGTGGGATGGCCTCTGTCTTGCGTGTAGAGAACCATTTCCCTAACATCAAAAGCGTGTCTCATCCTTAAGACCAGGGACGTATGTAATTGAAGATTTCTAGGGTGGCAAGTTGTTGGAGAGGCAACTGTATCCACTTAAAAACGCAAGCTTTAGAACTAGCAAAGGTGGCGTTATTAGTTTAGAGGGGAGCAAATAGCATCTTTATGTAATTTGACACTTGCTGTTACCTGGTTTTGGTACCAGGGAGAATGGTCTGGCCTTAGGATGGTGATGTATCTTCATTTCAGCCTCCCTCTGAATGTGTGTTCATTCTCAGCTTGTGCTTTTAGCTGATCTATTTCCATTATTCTCTTACTGAAAATCAATAGTGCAATCATCAATGTTCAGTCTCCTATGAGTATGTCTCCTTGAGTCACTGCATGCATTATATTTAAATGGTTCCCCCCATTTAGATTTTCATTGAAAGTATGAAGACGTACTGGTACCAGGTGGGCCACAGCAGTGTCACCTTTCTGGACAAGCAGAGGATGCTCAGCTACTCCTGAGAGCTAAAGACGAAGGAAAGGGGAATCGGGTGATTTGGAAGCATCCAGGGATCTATGCTTTCTTCTTCACTCAGGTGCTCCAGAAGAGAGCATTGCATTCATTAAACAAACACATACACACACATACACGTATATATACGTATGTATGTATGTATATACATATATAAATGGCCTCATTTGTTATTTAAATTAACATATAGTGTGTTTGTTTGCTTTCTCAAATACATTTCCTGAAACGTATTCTGTTTTCCTCTATACTTGTTTTTAATTCAAAAGGGGGTTTTGCTTAAAAGAAAAATTTTTGTGATGTTCTTTTGCTCCTTTGAAACATGTACAAACTTTTAAATAAAATAGTATTTATCAAAGCATTATGAAAAATTAAATTAGCATAAAAATGTAAATTTCTTTGAATTCAATTTCCGGGTATTTAGAGTATATATATCAAGTGTTGGGTACGTATTAGGATGTTCCAGGTAGTTTGACGTAAATTTCAAATTAGATATTAGAAATTTAAAAACCCATAACGAATGTTACCCAGTGTATTATGGCCACACTAAGGGTGAAAATGTAATGCTGACTTTATTATAGATGATGTTCTGAAAATATGTGGCACCTTCAGATTTGGATGTTGCAGAGATTAGGATGTGTGTGTCATGTGAAGTTCAAAGGTGATGGTAGTGTAGAAAAAACACCCTTTATTCTGTCTAATCAACTGGATGGCCAATGATTTTTATTATGTTAAAAGTGAATTAATAGTTGTTATGGAGATCATTTGCATGAAAACAATCCACTGTTACTTTGCTGGTGCTTTAAGAGTCAATCTAGTATTAAGGGCAAAAATAAACTAGGGCTTCAGATGACACAGGCACTGGGTCACTGCAGTAACGGGATTCCCTGAAATGAAAGGTTTGGCTGTGTGGGGACTCTGTCCAGACCCCAGAAGCATTGCTTCATCTGAAAGTCAATAACACAGGGAGAGCTGACAACTGAAGAATAGATTTCCGCCCACTTCCCTAAAAGTGAGGAGGCGTAGCTTCTTTCTCCTGTTCTAGTTTGAGGACTATCCCCAGGTTGGACAAGAGAAAAGTGACGTGAGCTGGTGAAGGGCTGGAATCCTTCCAACCCATCTGTAAATTTGATTCCTGTCAGTCATTGGTCAGTTGATAATTAAGATGGACACCATGGAAAAATACATGTATGTGAGGGAATTCTTCCCTTCTTAAGTCATGAGTAGAAGCTACTAGGCAGACAGGTTTGTACCATGGATTCTGGACGTTGAACTCCACTTGGAAATTTCAGGGACAAGTAAAATTGCTGGCCATACATAGAATGTTGTCATATTAGCTACAAACAGCATTTTTGGTTCTTTATTTTCCTTCCAGTTCTGCATCATAATGCCTGTGGCTTTAGAAGGGTTAGGTTTGGGAAACAACAGAAGTCTCTTCTCTGGAGGACCTATATTTACTTTAGATATAATGTAAAAGTGAAGCATGTGGTTCAGCGAAGCCAGAGGAGCACATGGACACTTCTTCAGTGCCCCGGCCCCCCTCTGCGCTGCCATCCCTGCCTGGGTCGTTTTAAGAGTCACCAGTTCGTGTGGTCTCACTATCCAGAGAACAGTGTGACATTGGACTAGTGTCTGTTGGTGGTATACGGCCTGTTTGAACTTCTTTTTTTTTTTTTTTCTGCAGAGTGGGAGAAGCTTAGACACCTGGTTTTATGTCAGTTGTGTACATGTAGAAGTTCTCAGATGCCTTGTTTTCTCTCATGCGTATTCAGTTTGCTTTGCTGAAGTGTGGATAAGAGCCGGGCTCAGCGTGGACGGACCTGGGTTTAGACTCTGATTCTATCTCTTATCAGCTCTGTGGTCTTAGGCAAAGTACTCACAGTCACCAGGGTGTACATTCACAGCCCTCTGTAAAGGACTTGCAGGTTTGCTGGGATGATCCAATAAGATCCTGCAGTGACACACAGTCCCTTAATGTTGGGGACTCAACAGGACAAAAGTGTATGTTTCTGTCATACTTCCCACCTGTGCAGGTTGACAGGTGACTTGGTTCATTCGGGCTGCTATAACAGAGTACATGGGGCTGAGTAGCTGATACACCCACCACAAACATTTATTTCTGTAGTTCTGGAGGCTGGGAAGTTCAAGATCAAGGTGCAGGCAGATTTGGTGTCTGGTGAGAGCCTGCTTCCAGGTTCATAGGCAGCCCTCTTTTCGTTAAGTCCTCACACAGTGGAAAGGGTGAGGGAGCTCTCCGGAGACTGTTTTAGAAGGGCACGAATCCTATTCACAAGGGCTCCACCCTCATGACCTAGTCACCTTCCAAAGGCTCCACCCCCGAATGCCAGCACACTGGGTATTAGGATTCAACATCCGAATTGGGGGAATAGAAGCATCTGATTCTGGGGGAATACAAACATCCAGTCTGTAGCAACAGGGTGTTTTCCTCATTTTAGTTGCCTGAGCTGATGGAAGCTTCCTCCTGTTCATTGTTTTCATGATTGTCAAGGTTAGTTAAAGGGATGCTGGTGAATCATGTCATGCTTCTCACTATTTCCACCCAGAATGCTATACCCTTTGATCCTTTTTTATTGGTCAAAGAAAATCTCATGGCTAAGGCTGCTTCAAAGAGGGCGAGGGCCCTGGCTGGTATGGCTCAGTTAGTTGGAACATTGTCTTGTGGCTGAAAGGTTGTGTGATCGATTCCTGGTTGGGGCACTTGCCTAGGTTGCCGATTTCAATCTGCAGTCCTGGTGCATATGTCCCCTGGTACAGGTATGTATGGGAGGTAGACAGTCGATGCCTCTCTCTAGCATTTATGTTTCTCTCTCTCTCCCTCTTTCTCGTCCTCTTTCTCTAGAAGCAATGAAAAAATGTCCTTGAGTGAGGAATATATATATTCTTTCTTGCAAGGGTAGGGAAAGGAAGAAAGGAAGGCAGATTCAGCCAACACCCAGAAGAAGGAGAAAGAGAACATCTAGGACTAGCTCATCAGGGCGACTACAACACATAAAGCAACCAGCACAGTGCATGGCCCGTGTTCAATCTCACCACATGGTACCCACAAATGTAATTTCTTCTCAGACATTGCCTGCCTGTCTGGCTGGCTGAGCCCTCACACTCCACCCAAAGACCTTCCACTTTTCAAATTGGAGATCAGCCTGTCTGCATAATAGTTCTGGACACAGGGTGTATGGGTTCTTCAGCCAGCAAAGCCAACTCACCACCTGCAGCCTGTTAGTCTGCCTCCTTACCTGGCCTCCAGTCTGTCCCCTGGGGGCCTGACTCTCTCCTGGGCAGTGAACCCCTGCTGGCTCCCTGCCTGGCCGTTCTGTGGCCACCAACTCTTTTTTCTTTCTCACTCTCTGCAGGCTCTGCTAGCTGAGACCAGCTCCCTGCTTGGTCCCCAACCCCTGCTTTCCTTTCCAGCTCTGCGCGCGGTGACTCAGAAAGCCTATTTAAAATTAAGAGAGAGAGCAGAAGAGAAAACTCATAAAGAGTGGAAGATAGAATCTTAATTGTTCGCATTTGTACGCAGCCTTAGTATCATGCTTGGTTTAGTAAGTGCCTCACTAAAAAGAACTGTCTCCTCTATGTGTGAATTTGCACCTGCTTAAATAGAGTTTGTGTTGCCAGAGAATAGTAAACAAATGCCAAGTGCATGCATTCCTCCTAGAATAAATTATTCACATGATGAGCAAAGAGTAAATGGATTGGGGCAAACTTGGTCGCCGTGGTCTGGGCTATCGTTATGTAATGCTATTTATGTCCCACAGAGCAGATTCATGAACGTATTATACCCCTTAGAGCAGATGGGTAAAGCACCAGAAGATAAAGTTCAGCCTAAGGGAATGAGTCTTTAAAATGTGCCATTAAAAATCAATCAAACAAACAAGCAGCAAATATCCTTTTTCTATGTTTATGTATTATTGGCCTGACTGGATAATTTTAGTCTGGCAAACATTTACAAACATTAACATTTACCAGGATTGTTTGCTGTGTGATTTTAGAGAAACAGCGCAGACAAAGCCCAGGCCGAGGCAGGACTCGCTGCCTCTCTCCTCAGTTAAGAGATAAAGTTGAACTGTCTCTTGAGTGTGTTCTGAGGGATCTCATTGTCGTGCCCGTTGTCCTGGTCATCACCCTTGTGGGCAGCTTTTTTCCTCCATTCATGGGCTTCTCTTGCCGTGGGCTGACGTTCCAGCTTGTTTCGAAGAAGCTTCGACTTCTTTGAACTCTGCTGGGTGTGGCTTATTGATTTATTTCAGCATCACAGTCTGTGATATCATATTTAATTTATTAACTCGAGACACTCAAGTTATTGTATTTAAGATTTCTTTCCTCCCTTCTTCCATATGTATAATAGCCACATACCAACTTCTGGCTAGTTCCTCTAAAAAGTTTTTACTTCTTTTTACAGACTTCTGTATTTATCTCAGGTTTAAACCTACATAACAGTTTTTAGTCCTTCTATTTTTAACTCCAGAGACTGAGAAATCTGATGAATCTTTTGAACTTCTGGGCTAAAGCTGTTATATGTTCGTACTAAATTAGCTGATAGGGGATAGATAGGCAGAGGTGGTAAACTGGCAGCCCAGAAACTTTGCTTTAGGTGTGTGTATTGGGGACATTTAAAGCCACTGAATTGCCTAAGAGTCACACCTGCACAGATTGTGCTGTGTGCATTTCGAGGATGACATAAACGTTGAGAGCAGTGGAAATGCAAAACTGTGGTTGTTGAGAGACAGACCTTTTCTTGCCAAAAAAAGTACACTTCTGCTTTCTCAGAAACAGAGAAAGATGGGCCCAGTTTCTAAACTCACATGTCAAGCCCTTAAGCTTGGCAACCTTCCCAGGCAGACTTGTTCATGTGCATTGGAAAACCTCACTGCCGTGTCACACATGAAGTGGAGCCACCTGACCAGGTATTGGGAGACAGGCTGCCACAGCCCCTGGGTGATAGATACGGTTCATTACACTCTAAGGAGACAGCGAGCCTCGTGAACATGCGGTTCCTCTGCATTGACGTGTTGTTGTGTTCCTGCCAGTAAGTCATTAGGTCTGATTCCTTGATAACATGAGGAGTTAAGCTGAGAAGATGGGCCTCATAGAAATAATAATTTAAAAAGCACTAACTGGCAAACTCATCATTAACAGACATTTATTGAGAGTATCTTGTATGTGAAAGACACTTTGTTAGGAGAGCGTGAGTACTTCCGTGAACAAGCATTTATATGACGTGCAGTGTTCCAGATGGGATGGAGCATACAATGGTAGAGCAGGGTTCCTCCTTCAGTATGTTTAAGTTTTTTAAATACAGTTATAATACAATTACAGTGTTGTGAATAATACAGAAAAGTGCAAAATAATATAAACCCTGCCTTCAAAGGTTTTGTTTAGACAAGGATAATATACAGCTAAAAAATAAGTAATGAATCCTGTCACATATAATGATAACATATACTAAAGTTGTATTTATCCCTTGATGCGAAGTTGATACAAAATTGGGAAGTCAATTAAAGTAATTTATCACATTAACAGAATGGAGGTAAACCCACATGATTATCCCAATAGATGAAGTAAAAGCATTTGATGAAATTTTCTACCTGTGATTGATAAAATTCTAAATGACCTGAAAGTAAAAAGAAAGTTATATTTTCTGATAAAGGATTTCTTTAAAAAGATCAGAGTTAATGGTAAAATACTGAAAAATTGTGTAGATTGTGAGACAGGGATGTCCACTCTCATGGCATCTGTGCAGCATTGTACAGGAGGTCATAGCCAATGCAATAAGGCAAGAAATAGAAATAAAAATATAAGAATTAAAAGGAAGTAATAAAATTGTTATTATTAGCAGATGACATAATTGTGTACATTTGAAAATCCAAAGTAAACTACAGATACAGTTAATGAATTAATGATAATATCTTTGGGTTTATCACAGACACTGGATACAAAGTCAATATACAAAATTAAATGAGGAAAAATCAATTCCAAAATAAAACTGAAAACCATTAGCATTTACACTAGCATGAAGATATCAAATACTTAGGAATAAATCTAGCATAAAAGTTTCAAATACTTAACAAGACTGGTAAGGTCTCTTTAATTCTTTCCCAGATTGATCTATAAATACAATTTCAATTAAAATCCCAACAAGTTTGTGCGTGTTGAAAGATGGATATAAAATTTATATGGAGTTGCAAAAGGGCAAGAATAGCTAAGACATGGCTATTCTTGATGAAGAACAGTTAGGTGACTGCTCCAGATAGCAAACTTATTATAAAGCTAGATTAACTTATTATAAAGCTAGGTTAATCAGAGCAGGGTGGTTTGGTGCCCGGATAAGGGACTAGATCAGTCGAAAGAATAGAGCGTACAGAATGGACTTGTGTATATTTTATTGTTGACAGGTACCTGATTGATGACAAAAGTGGCAGGCACAGAAGTGCCATGGGAAAGAGATGGTCTTTTAAAGAATGATGGTGAGTCAGTTAGGTAGCTACATCAAAATGGACCTTGAGCCCTGGCTGATGTGACTCAGTGGGTTGAGCACCAGCCTGCGAACCAAAGGGTCACAGTTCGATTCCCAGTCAGGGCACATGCCTGGGTTGTGGGTCAGGTCCCCAGTGGGGGGGCATGTGAGAGGCAACCACAGATTGATGTTTCTCTCCCTGTCTTTCTCCCTCCCTTTCCCTCGCTCTAAAAATAAATAAAATATTTTTTTAAACGGACCTTGATTTTTCTTTTTTCCATGCACAAAAGTCAGGTAGAAATGGGTTGTAGAACTAAATTAGAAAGTGAAACAATAAAACTTCTAGAAAATAATGTAGTAAAAAACCTTCATCAAGTTGGGCCAGGAAAATATTTATAAGAAGTTTAATAATCCCAATTTGTTAAGATTAGTAAACTGAGCTATATTAAACTTAAGTAATTTTTGTCTATAAAAGAGTTCATTAAGAGAATGAAAAGGCATGCCACAAAGCAGAAGGATATATATATTTTCAACACACATTCTGATGGAGGGCTTTAGCCAGAATATATAAAGAGCACCTACAAATCAATAGGAAGAACATAGGCAACCCAACAGAAAAGTGAGTAAGATGTTTAAACAAGAAAAGGTGCTTGATGTCTTCAGTCATTAAGGAACTAAGTAGTTAAAATCATACACCATTACACAATCATTAAAATGGCAGAAATTTAAATGATCAACAGTAACAAGTTTTGATGAAAACGAGGAACATCTCTGGCTTTCATAAGTTCTGGTAGGACTGTAATTCATAGGACCACTTTAGAATACTGTTAGCAGTATCTGGTAACTTGAACATAGGTGTACCTATGACTCAGCAGTTTTAAGCCTTTATATATCAAACAAATATGTGCTCATGTGCACCAAAGACAAATACCTGAATGTTTATTGAAGCTTTATTTTAGTAGTTCCCAATAGGATGCATCTATAATACCTAGTGTAGTTGAATATTCCATTTTCTAATATCTAATATCCTAATAACAATATAGTTGAATGGATAATGAATTCTAATTTATTCACACAATGTAACACATTAAGCAGTGAAAAGAATTTAATTATAACCATACATCTCTCTATATATATATGCATTAATGTGGATGACTTTCAGACTTGATTGAAATGAAGACAGATATATGAGTAGACCGCAGGATTCAATTTATGTGGAAAAAATAGGTAAAGCTAGACTATGGATATAAAAATCAGAATTAATGACTACCTTTGAGAGTAAAATGGGTACAAGGGAAACTTCTGGGGGACCAGTAGTGTTTTATCTCTTTTTTAAGGAAGTGGCTACAAAGCAATATTTATCAAGCTGTACACTGAAGATCTGTGTACTTTATGTCTGCCATACTTCAGTGGTAGCCTAGTAAAAATAAGTAAACTGTGGATAGTGTCCTTCCCTTGCTTCCTGCTTGTCCTGGCTCTGCCCCTCAGGCTCTGTGCCTCTGGCCTACTCTCTCCAGCACGTAGACCGGGAGTCACGATGCCTTCTGTCATTGCTGTTTTCACGTGGGTGACTCTTACTTGTCATCTACCCGGATGTGGCATCTGCATCCTTGCTTTTCTTTTCCCCGACCACCTGCTTGCGGCAGCCTTCCGTGTCCTCCCTGATAAATATTTCACACTGTGTTCTGGTGGTGTGTTTGTTTGTCTGTTGCACTGGACCGTTCATTCTTTAATAAATCCTTAATGAGCTCCCTTCAGGAGCAGTTGTTTAGTGAATTGTAACTCCTGGGGCTGAGAAACCTTGAATCACTCCTGTCCAGAGAAGGTGGTCAGAGGAGGCTTCGCCCTGGGCAAACATTTGCATTGGGCCTTAGGTGCCCAAGAAGAAGCACTGCTAGGTGGAGGATTGGCATGAGCCAAGGCTTTCGAGTGGAATCTGGGCAGCAAAAAGCAGGTTTGGAAGATGAGTGAGTTAACTAGTATAACTGGAGGGCAGGGTTTGCTTAAGGGGACACTGGCTGTGAAAACACATGGTAGATCAGGACAAGATTTTGGAGAGTCTGAGGATTTGAGTGGTCAGCCGAAGCTGTTGGGCTTTTTTCTATAACAAAAGAGAAATTAAATTTAAAGAAATAGCCACTTTATTCAGAGAGTTCAGGCTTCAGAAAATCTGCTGGTAGATGTGGTATCTAGGAATGAGAGCTGGAATTGGGGGGACCACCGTCAAGGTTCTTTCAGTGGTAGAGATGGGAAGTCACAAAAATATGTGGCAGAAGTAGAAAAATGGAGAGGGGGACAGATGCAAGAAATATTGTGAAATAAGAGTTCATGGGACTTGGTGCTTCACTGGGTGTGGGGAATCTGAGAAAGCTCAGCCATGCAGCAGACACTTAGTGAGGGCCGGGGATGTCCCAGACCTTGTAACTGGCAGGATGGACACAAATACAAGGATGAGCAGGGAAAAATCCAAAAACTCCTTGAGAGTTGGAATTCTGCCCTATTCATCTTTGTGTCTTGGACCCAAGCCACTGTTACTCTCCTGATCCATAATTCCAATATTATGATGACTATAATTAATGAAGATTCCTATTCTTGCTCCCTGCAAGGAACTGAGCTTTGGGCTTGAGAAGATCCCACGTCTACGACTGGGCCTTTGGCCTCAGTTGCTTATGATCCAGCCCTTCCGAACTCAACTTAGTTTTCACCTTTAAACCTAAAGCCTGGTTAGGTGCCCCTCCTGTGTGGTCCCATAACATCAAGGGCAGGCATCTTTTGTAGCACTTAATGCACTATTTTTTTAATTGCCTAATTCATGGTCTGTTTTTTACTTTCAGTGGAAAATGTGAAGACAGCAGTGCTGTCTTATTCACAATGTACATTTAATGCCCAACGTAGTGGCTGGGAGACATTGAGCATTGATTGACTTGACTTATATTGAAATAGTGGGTGAATGGATGAGCGAATGAATGATTGAATGAATGAATGATTGAATGAATGAATATGAGCTTAGGGAGGCAGGACTTACAAGTGAAAAAGAACAAAGTGCCATATACTGCTTGCCAAGGAAAAGACATTAAATGTAACAAAAATTGAGTGGAAAAAAACATCAGAAGCTCCATGAGAAACTACTGAAAAGGGTTATGATTAAATGTCAACTGTAGAAAATAATATATCAGGCTGCATCTAAACCACCCACAGGTTGGGATTCATTGAATTTGTTTAAGACTTGGGAAGTGGGGGATTCATGGCCACTTCAGTGGCCTATTCTAATGTCTAATGCTATTACTTGAGTGATTTTTTTTGGTTTTAATTGCTATATATCTTCATTTTTATTAGTCAAGTGGTGAACATTAACTTTTTAACTTCTCCCAAGTATACTTTGGTATGGCTTGTTGTCATTTCTAAATCTTGCTCGTTCATCACTTAGCATACCCCCCCACCCCGCCCCACCCCCACCGCAGGATCTGGCTGAGTGCACTTGATTTGAGATTGTGAGACAGACACTGTGCAGCAGCAGGGAGTGTGTCAAAACAGCCAAAATCCCCTGAAAGACCTACCAGGCTTGATCCGTAAGAATCTCCCACCATGATTCCCAGACTTGTCTGTTTCCAAACTTTTTCTGTTCCCCAAATCTTCTTACTCTAATCCATGACAGGTGCACGCATTGCTTAAAACCTGCCCTGTGAGGTTCCTAATGCATCGTTTTAAAAAACAAACTTTTGTTTTGGAATCTATTTAGATTTATGGAAAACCTGCAAAGATAGTAAGGGCGTTTCCTGTATATCCCTCACCTATTTCCATTTCCTTTCATATTAAATTCCAAACTCTAGGCTTTATTAGAATTTCTTCAGCTTTAAAATTAATGTCCTTTTCTGTACCATAATCCAATCCAGGTAACACATTCCATTTAATTGTTGGATGTCCTTAGCCAACCTCTGGTCTGTGACAATTTATCATCTTTCATGAACTTGACAGTTTATTTCCAGCTATATTGAGGTATAATTGACTGATAATAATTGTAAGATATTTGAAGTGAACATTGGGGTGATTTGATGTATTATATATATACATATATTGTGAAAGGAGTCCCACCATCACACCGCTGAAAACATCCATCATCTCACATATTGATCTTTTTTTGTTGTTGTTGTGTGAGAACATGTAAGTTCCACTCTCTTAGCAAATTTCCGTTGTATAACAGAGTTATTGACTACAATCACCATGTATCTATTAGATCCTCAGAGGTTCTTCATCTTATAATTGCAGGTTTGTCCTCTCTCCCCATTCCCTCCAACCCTCCAGTGGTTCCACTCTAGTCCTATGAGTTAGACTTTTTAATTTAGATTTTACGTATTAGCGATACCATGCAGTATTAGTCCTTCTCCATCTGGCTTATTTCACTTACATAATGCCTTCAAGTCCCTCCATGTTGCTGCAAATGACAGCATTTCCTTCTTTCTCACGACTGAATTATGTTTCATCTCTCTGTCTCTCTCTCTCCCCATTCAGTCATCTGCTGATGGACACTTACGTTGTTTTCCTGTCTTGGCTATTGGGAATGATGGGGTCTTCCTTTCCTTTGGACCAACACCCAGAGTAGAATTGTTGGATCACACGGTAGTCCTATTTTCAATTGTCTGAGGGACCTGTACAGTGCACACTGCTTCCCGAAGTGGTGGCACCAAGTCACATTCCCAGGAACAATGCGCAAGGGGTCCCTTTTCTCCACATCCTTGCCAACACATAGTTGTTTTTTGATGATGGCATTCTGACAGGTGTGAGGTGATATCTCATTGCAGTTTTGATTTGCATTTCCCTGATGATTAGTGACGCTGAGTGTCTTTTCATGTGCCTGTTGGCCATTTGTATGTCTTCTTTGGAAAAATATCTATTCAGATTCTCTGCCTATTTATTTATTGGATTGTATTTTGCTGTAGAGTTGCCTGAGTTATTTCTACATTTTGGATATCAATTCCTTATCACATATGTGATTTGGGAGTTTTTTCCATTTGGTACAATGCTTTTTGGAAAATTTTAATAATGGTTTCTTTTGCTGTACAGAAGCTTTTTAGTCCGATGTAATCCCACTTATTTACTTTTGTTATTGTCTTTGCTTCGGTGTCAAATCCAAAAAAAATCATCACCAAGATAGATATCTAGGAGTTTACTGCCTATGTTTTCTTCTAGGAATGTTACAGTTTCAGGCCTTACATTCAAGTCTTTAATCCATTTTGAGTTAATTTTGGTGTCTGGTGTCAGACAGGTCTCCAGTTTCATTCTTTTGCCTGTGGCTGTCCAGCGTTCCCAGCATTGTTATTGAAGAAACTGTTCTTTTCCTTTTGTATATTCTTGGCTCCTTGCTATAAATCAATTGTCAATTCACCATATTATACACAAATTTAATTTTGGGCTCCTTTTTTTCTGTTCTGTTGGTCTCTGTGTCTGTTTTTATGTCAATATCACACACTTTATTACCATAGGGTTGTTATATGGTTTGAAATCAGGGAGAATGATGTCTCTGGCTTTATTCTTCTTTATCAAGATTGCATTGGGTATTTGAAATCTTTTATGGTTTCATACACATTTTAGAATCATTTGTCCTATGTGTGTGAAAAATGCCATTGGAATTTGAATGGGAATTGCATTAAATATGTAGATTTCTTTGGGTAGTTTGACCATTAATTCTTCTGATTCATGAACATGGAATATCTTCCCATTTATTTGTGTCTTCTTCAACTTCTTTCATCAGTGTCTTATGGTTTTCAGTGTGCAGGGGTTTTGCCTTTTAGCAAAAACTCAGATGAGGATTTTTTTTGAAAGGTACCAAACAACAAATGGGTTAAAAAAGAAATCAGAAAGAAAACTGAAGACAAATGAAAGGGAAACACAGCACATCAAAGCATATGGGATGCACCAAAAGCAGTTTTAGGAGGGAAGTTCATACCAATAAATGCCTCCATTAAGGGAAGAGAAAAAGCTCAAACAAGCAACCTACTTTACTCCTCAAGACACTAGAAAATGAAGAAAAAACTAAGCTGAAAGTTAACAAAAGGAAGTCAATAACAAAGATCAGAATGGAAATAAATGAATTAAAGACTGGAATGGAAATAAATGAAAAGGTCAACACAAACTAAAAACTGTTTCTTTTTAAATCTAAACAAAATTTGCAAACCTTTAGCTAGACTTCCAAGAAGAAAATGGGAGATAACTCAAATAAAATTAGAAATAAAAGAGGAGATAACTACAATGGATACCAAACAAATACAAAGGATCATGAGACCACTATGAACAATTAGACACCAAAAAATGAACAACACAGAAGACCAAGGCAGAATCATGAGGAAATAGAAAATTTTAACACACCAATTACTAGTAGGGAGATTGAATCTGCTGTTACAAACCTTCTAACAAACAAAAGTTCAGGACCAGATGGCTTTACTGGTGAATTCTACCAAATACTTAAAGAAGAATTAATACCAATTCTTCCCAGAATTTTAAAAAAATAGAACATGAAGGAACACTTCCAAACTTATAAACCCAAACAAGGATGCTACAAGGGAAGAAAATTACAGGCCAATATCACTGATGAACATAGATGCAGAAATCTTCAACAAAGTACCAGCAAACCAATTTCAACAATGCATTAAAAAAGTCAGAAACCACGATCAAGTGGGACTTATTCCAGGATGCAAGGATGGTTCAACTTCCACAAATCAATGCATGTGCTACACCTCGTAAACAAAATGAAGGCAAATAATCATATGATCATCTCAATAGAAGAAGAAAAATCATTTGATAAAATTACAAATCCATTCATTGAATGTTCTACAAACATCTAAGTCCATCTAGTCCTACAAGTAGTTTTAGTTCAAGAATTCCTTATTAATTTTCTGTCTGGATGATCTAGTCATTATTGAAAATGGGATAGGGAAGTCCCCTAATATTATTGTATGACTGTCTATTTCTTCCTTTAGGTCTGTGAATATTTGCTCTATATATTTAGGTGCTCCTGAGTTGGGGGCGATACGTGTTCTATCCTCCTTTATCATTAGGGGTCCCATGTGTTGACCTCTTTATCATTGTGTAATGACGTTCTTTGCCACTTACTGCAGTCTTTGACTTAATGTCTGTATTGTCTGATGTAAGTGTAGCTGCCCCTGCTTGCGTTTGGTTTTCTTTATCCTGGAGTGTCTTTTCCCATTCCTTTGCTTTCACCCTGTGTCCTTGAATCTTCAGTGAGTCTCTTGTAGGCCATATCTCTATCTCTTTTTTTAATCCATTCAGACACTCTGTGTCTATCTATTGGAGAATACAGTCCATTTACATTCAGAGTAATTATTATTGTTAGATGCGAACTTACTATTTCAATTTTGTTCATTGTTTTCAGACTTTTTTGAAATTAATTTTCTGCTCTTTCTTTTGCTTCCTCACTTGTGACTTGATTCTTTTTGTAGTGGTATGTTTAGATTCCTTTCTCTTAATCTTTTGTGCATGCATTATATGTTTTTGCTTTGTGGTTACCATGAGGGAAATAAAAATATGTTACACATATATATTTTAAAGATTTTATTTATTGATTTTTAGAGAGAGGGGAAGGGAGGGAGAAAGAGAGGGAGAGAAACACCAATGTGTGGTTACTTCTCGTGTGCCCCCCACTGCGGACCAGGCCCTCAACCCAGGCATGTGCCCTGATCTGGGAATCGAAACAATGACCCTTTGGTTTACAGTCTGGCACTCAATCCACTGAGCCACACCAGCAGGGCAAAATATGTTACATTTATAACTGTATTTTAAGCTAATAACAACTTAAGTTTGAACTTGTACTAAAGTTGTATATTTTTATTTCCTCTGTAGTTTTATGTTTTTGATACCACTATTTATATTTTTACCTTATGTATGTATCCATTAGTAAATTATTATAGTTATAATTATTTTTATTTCTTTTGCCTTTTAACCTTCATGCTAGATGAATAAGTTATTTGCCCTCCACTACTACTTTAGAGTATTCTGCATTTAACTATGTATTTACCTCTACCAGTAAGTTCTACACTTTCCTATGTCTTCCTGTTACTAGTTAGCATCCTTTTATTGGAGCTCGAAGAGTCCCTTCAACATTTCTTGTAGGGCCGGTTTAATGGTAATGAATTCCTTTAGCTCTTGCTTGTATGGAAGACTCCTTATATCTCCTTCAGTTCTGAAGGACAGCTTTGCTGGGTGGAGTGTTCTTGATTGGCAGAGTTTTTTTCTTGTTTGTTTACAGGGTAAGGCAAAAGTACGTTTACAGTTGTGAGTACATGAAACAATTTATTCTTGCATTATTAATTATTATATGTTTTTCCATATGAGCAACTGTAAACCTACTTTTTCTCCACCCTGTGTTTTTAGCACTTTGAATACATGGTACCACTCACTTCTGACCCACAAAGTTTCTGCCGAAAAGCCTGCTATTAGTCTTAGGGTGGTTTCCTTACATATAGTATGTTGCTTTTTTCTTGCTGCTTTTGAAACTCTCTCCTTGTGAGAACTTTTGACAATTACAGTGTGTCTCGGGGTGGGTCTCTTTGGACACATTTTATTTAGAACTCTCAGGGCTTCCTGGATCTGAATGACTATTTCTTTTCCAAGGTTAGGGGAATTTTTCAGCTGTTACTTATTTAAATGAGCTTTCTGCCCCTTTCTTCATCTCTTCTCTTCTGTCTCTGCCTCCTCTCTCTCGCCTCCTTCTGGGACCCTAGAATGTGGATATTGGTCTGCTTGATGGTGTTCCATAAGTATCTTAAAATAAATTTAGGGGTTAAAGACCTCCCTCCCCCACCAAAGATCACCAGCCCATTCATACATACCATCTCCAAGCCGAACCGAAAAGCTGGGCAAAAAAAAGAAGGAACTACAGTGGGATAGACATTGAGATGCTTGAGGGAGCGTAGCACCCCGCAGAGAACACGCTTCTGGTGTGGCATTTCAGCTGTGCGAAAGTGGGAAGAGTGTGCGTTTGTCTCTGGAGTCTCCCATCCCTCATTTCAAGATGCTTCTCCCCAACTACGGTCAGCCTGCCTGCCTGCTTGGCTCCCAGCACGAAGCCAGGTACTTCGGCTTTCTCGTCCTTCTGACTTCCTACTCATACCATGAATGTAGGCCTCGTGGGCACTTACTCATAGGGGTATCCTGTAAACCAAAAAAAATGAATTGTCATTATAATTGTAGCTCTTTTCACTCTAGGAAATGTTACAAAAAAATAGAGCGATGGCCAGATAACCGTTCCTAGGGCTTTGCTTAAGTGGCTTGTGAAAGAAATGTTTTACTATCATTCTACCTATTTTCTTTAACAAAACCAAAGATGGATAGGGAGCTTATATATCCTTTGAATGTAAAGAAAGATGAAAGAGAAGGAGATGCCCAGGGGCCATGTGGACTGGATACAATAAATCTGGTGAACTGGTGTTAGTACTGCTGGAGTATCAGCCACGCACTACACAGGGGGAGCATTTGAAAGGCAGGCCTTGCTCTCTATGCCTTGCACATAGTTGCCTTTCTTATTTTTTAGGATCACTTTTTTCTATTTGGATACATCGCTTCCCCTGGTTAGAATAACTATCCAAGAATTGGTACTGAGATCCAGGAAAGGAAGTTGAGAGGTGGGGAGAACCTGGGCGTTAAGGAGATCAGGCAACAAGGCTTGGAGACCCAGACACACTACTGGGACTGAGGGGGGGGTATTCACTTGAGTTTAGTCTTTTATCTCTTTCCTGTGTTTATCCGGCAGCAGGGGAGGGTACACTTCTTGTGCACAGAGCAAGATGAAAAACTTGCCAGTGTGACAACTTTTAAAGAGTCTCTGGGTTTCTGATTAAGACCTTTGCACATGATACACTTGGTTATTTTCATTTGCTCACATAGTAAAAGGCTGGTGAGAATGAACATGCATTTTCTTTACTTAGGAACTTGACAAACTATTTCAATAGAGCTGCTGGTCAACAATGAAAAATGGATGAAACATTTTTTCATTGATAAAATTACTCAAAAGGAAAGTTCAATGTCTTTCATGGATCAAGAATAGTGACTTCTTATTTCCATACTTTAACTTTGATTCCCACTAAAATAAACAGGCCACTACCTCGCCCTGCACCTATTCCGAATCTCTCGCTTCCCCATTTCACACTAAACATAAGAAGGTAAATGGACTTCAGGGTAAAACTGTTGGGTGGTTGTTTGTGCTATGAATCTAGAAAGACATTTCCTTTTTTGTATGAGCAGAGTAGATTTATGATTACATTGAGACTTGTGTTGTTTTAGCCAATGGGCTTTTTTGAAGGAGAAAGAGACACACAATAGGATCTTTGCCTGAATGTAATTCCAAGATTACTTGTCCAATCTGAGTAGGATATTAGGGAAATGCATTCATCATTACATGAATATTTATGTCCATAGCTTGGGATAGTTATCAACAAGGTGTAAAAGTCCACATGGGTGATTTAGTATTTTATTAACTGTCACCATCTCTACAGGGAAAAGGATTGTCATTCTCACAAGGAAGGATCTTCTAGTGCAGCACCTTCCTAAAAAGAGTCGGGGGTCACAGCAAAGTCGCCCTGGAGTGTAGAGGCCGGCTGGCCCGCTGGCCTTGCTCACTCCTGCGCAGCACCCATGATTCCGATTTGTGTCTCAAAGTTTACAACCATTACACTTGATTGAATTTCAGGGTTGCTTGTCAAAATTTGGACCAAATCTATGAAATTACGAAAGGGCAGTGCTCTGCCGTCCTTTTCTAAACCAGAAACGAAATTTTAAGTTTTAAGATTGGTAGCGAGGAGGGATCACAAGAATTTCTAGACATCAGCTCTTCTCAGGAGCTCAATTGTCAAGAGAGAAGTAGTGGGCTCCAGGGAAGTATGTTCCTTCTGGGAAACGGGCCGCTTGCCCAGGGTACCGCTTCCCGCTGCCCACCAGCACTTGACTCTTTCTAAAGTGTGGCAACAGCGCTTCTCTTGAGTTCCTGAGAAGAAGACAAGAACATGTGTACTGTCTCAAGCAGGTGCTACAGATTTGTTTCTTCACTGTTGTGGGATGTTGTTTTTTTTTAAAGCCTCTTACATTTTCGATGCCTACAGTTGTGTTTGCAGGTCTTTTACGACGCCATCACTCTGCTAAGATGCTCGGGGCTCCGAGGGTGGAAGGGTAGTGGTTTCTGGGCAGACTGATTGGCGTTTGGACGTGGAGGTGCCTGAACTGTAGAGCTGAGAGACAACAGCCATCACCTTGTCTGTCATCTCCAGGTCAGACGATGGCATTTGTAGTTCCCAGCTCAGATGGTTAAGTCTCTCTTCCTCTGGTCCATTATGTGAAATCATAGGATCCTCAGATGATGCCCCGAAGCTTCCTGTGGTGTTTGGGGGAGTACAATAAAATCGCAAACGTATTAAGGATACGTGCCCTTCACGGCCTCTCTTAGAAATACATCTTTATTTAGAAAGGCCCTTCTGATGTCTAATTAAATTTTCTTGTTACAAATAAACCCATTTCCCCATCGTTCTGGCCTCCTTAGAACAGAATAAAAAGCACAGACTCACTCTGTGCTTTTTTTTTTAAGGGGAAATAGCTTTAAAATATCAGTTTAATTTCATATTAAATGTTAATTTCTCAAATTTTAAATCACATGTTACTCTGCATTTCAGCAGTAAGAAAATTTTTAAAATTTGGAATGAGAAAAACTAGTTTTTAAAAAAGTCTATGTGAAAAGTGAAAACCTAAGGAACATTATCTTTTTTTACCTAAGAGGAAACCACCTTTTCCCCAAGTCCTCAAATGGTATTTTTGAGAGATGTAAATTTCTAAAGCAGAGATTAATAAACATAGATGCTTAAAAATGAACTCAAGCTATGAGATCACTTTGGGGAGAGCTTAGAATTTAGTTTCAGATGTTACGGTATAAGGAGCGCCGCCACAGGTGGAGGCAGGGATTGGATAAGAACCCTGCCTCGCAAACGCTGGGAGTTAGTCTGTCTGCCATGAAAAGGTGTTGAAGAATGTTCTGGAATGAGAACTCCTAAGTGGGCCTGTGAATTGCAGAGTCCAAGACGGGGCTCCTCACGCACGTTGCAGATTAACAGGCTCTGGATGGATATTCGTTGACACCCTTGTATGTCCATTGTTTTCCAAGATAAGCTCCTAAAATAAATCAATTGAAGAGAAACTAGTTGCTTTTGACAGAGCTTTATTTCAAAGACTGGTGATTTCAACAGTTCATTCTGAGAGGTACCTGTGTAAGCACAAAACATAGTATTTCCTCCCACCTTTCTAAGTTCTTCTGTCTGAGCTCATAGTCAAATCAACACGGGGCAGACGCAGTGGTGTCATAAGGATACGAGAACCAAAGACTTATGGGGCAGCGGAGGTTTATGCCACTTTGGACAAAGGAGAAGGGTCTGAGACACCAGAGGCAGATGAGAAGGAGAAAACGGAGGGGAATCGAATTCTGTCCTGGCCACTCGGAAACCATGGGCCCTGCGGGAAGGTCGATGAACCGGCTTTGCTAGATTGTTCGAGGCCAGGTTTCGTTTCTATCATGATGCTAAGGCGATGCTCCCTCTTTAAGCAGGTTTTTCTATTCGAATTCCTTTAGGCAGGTAAAGGGAGAGGGTCAAAGGTTCTTTCTGAGTCTTTGGTTTCTTTTTCTTTTTTAAAACATTTTTAAAAAATGTTCTTTTAAAAAAAAAAAGATTTTATTTATTTATTTTTGGAAAGAGCGGAAGGGAAGGAGAAATAGAGAGAAAGGATGTGCGGTTGTCTCTCGCGCCCCCAGTATGTCTCTCATACTGGGGACATGGCTTGCAACCCAGGCAGGGTCCAACCTTTTCCCTAATTATCTCCTCTGAGATATTAATGTGCAATAAACACATGAAAATGGCTCATTTAACTAACAACCAAGGAGATGCACATCAAGAGCAAAACTTGTAAATGGTAAAAACCCCTTTCTCTAATAATTTGACAACATACATCAAAAGAATTAATACCGTTAATACCCTTTCACCCAGAATTGTCTTCTTTCATAAATTTATTTGAAGGAAATGGGTATACGTGCATACAAGTATTCTTCAAGGGTGTTCATCACACCATTCATTCTTTCATTTATTTGGTCAAAAAAATTATCGGCAAAATGAAAATAAAGAAAAATAAATATTTACTGGCATTATGATTCTAACACCAATTCCGATGTGCGGGTTCTCTCGACACATCAAGCTCTTCGACCAGAGCTGGGTGTTCAGCGATTCAGCTCCGCTGCGACAGGATCTACCCGGAGGTAACGTCAGGTCCCGCAGCTTGAGGGAGCAGTTCCTCAAGACTGGCGCCCCCTTCCGACACCAATTGAAAGTACAACCTGTTACCTCTGCTTCTGGGGCACTGGCTGCAACCAGAGCTTTTCCATCCTCCTTGAGTTCCATTAAACTTGCAGCAACCATTCCCAGAACTCAGAAAAACATGTCACCTGCCAGATCACCGGTTTCTTATGGAAGGATGTAACTCTGGAGGAGATCCACAGGGCACATGGGAAGGCTGTGGGCGTTCCATGCTCTCTAAGTGTGCCACTGCCCAAATTTTCAGGATGAACCCAGGCGTGGACCCTGAACGGGAATCGAACCGACGAACTTTCGGTGTGCAGCATGAAGCCCAGCCCACTGAGCCTCACCAGTCAGGGCAATGTTGGTGATTTTTAAACTGCCATTTCACGCAGTCCTCTCGTAGAAGCAATCTCTTAACATTTGATGAAGTGAAAGAGAGTGACTGTATCTAGAAATACTTCTTACAAATCTGCCAGTAGGAACATAATCCAGTGATATTCAGTAAAGATGAAGTAGAAGCTATCAAATCCTTACCTTATATGACATTAAATAGCAAAGAACTGCATATTGAAAAATTATTGAAAGGCATGTCCATCTGTGCCTACTGCAGTTTAACTGACTTTTTCAAGAGTCATTGTAAGGAGTATTATTTTATTCCGAGCTGCCTTCCACCTCAGAAGAGCAAAATTCAAGCAAGGGAGGGTTTTTGCCACCCCCACCCCCTGCCAGCTTTATCTTCTCTATGCATTTAAAAAAAGAATTAAGCTTATTTTGGCCCTCTGATTCTTTTTGCCCATTGCAAAAACTTCCTGGTTGGAATGCGACCCGGCGTTCTGAGATATTGTTGTAGTCTGAGGAGTATCCCTGGACGCACCACAGGACATTAAAGAAATGCCTGCTCTTCCTTCAGTGATAACCGCAAAAGCAAAGTGGGACATTTGGTCGTAAGTGCTGGTGGTGATTTCTTCTTTAATTTGTGTTGTACCAATGTGATGCCAGCATTAATGGGAGGAGTAAGATGATACCATTAAATGTAAAACGTGGCGACACGTGGAAGATTATCGTTGCGTCTGTAGTTCTTAAGTCACCATGCGGCCTGATCATAAATGACACGCATGTGCACTTTGGTAGTTTTTACCACTTGAATAATCAAAACTTTGTTGATTTAAATTGGTGTTCTTTATGTTGTAAGTCTGAGCCCCAGATGAGGTTGTGTTTGATTTTAAACTGGTGATTGTTAGGCTTGGAGATCTGGCTGATCCCATCCCGCCTTCCAGGCCTCTGTCTTCTTGTTGACATCTTCCCTTTTTCCCCATTTTTCATCTTTACTCCCTTACTTATTCAGCACTAATATGTCTGTAAAATGGAAATGACATCTCAGTAATATTACAGATATTATTTCCCTTCTAATTTTAGAAGGCTTGTTATAGCTTTGCTGTGCTTCTGCCTGGGATATTGCTTAGAGCTTATACCTTCTTAAAAGTTTTTATTTATTAACTTTAGAGGAGTAAAGGAAAGGAGGGAGAGAGAGAGAAATATATAGAGAAAGAAACATCAATTTGTTGTTCCACTTACTGATGCATTCATTGGTTGATTCTCATGTGTGCCCTGACTGGGGATTGAACCCACAACCTTGGCATATTGGTTGCTCTAACCAACTGAGCTACCCAGCCAGGGCTAGAGCTTATATCTTCACTGCTGTTTTCGTTTTTCAACTGGTTGGAATCTAGCTCCACCAAAATGTGTCTTTTTGTATGACTGGAAAAAAAAAACAGTCGGCCTCCTGATTTATTTATCCATAAAAGCAAAAAAAATTAAGTAAATTTATGTTAACGTTAGCTGATTTTTTAACAGTCTGATAAAAGGAAGGTTTGCAGCAAAAAAAAAAAAGGGGGGGCTGTGATTATTATGTAAGAGCCCCCATAAAGAAATAATCGGTGATGATGGAGTGATGTTCTCTTTCTATTATTGAGATTCCATGGATGAGAGAGCCAGAAATGAGTTTGGGAGAGTTTACAGTCATTTTGGAACATGAAATAAACCTTGGCTCGAGGTTGGGGTGGTGCGCAGCAGAGGGCTCTTAAGTCCCAGCCTTTTCTGTTACGTAAACCCCATGCAGAGTTGTGCACACGTGTGGCCGGCCTGCACTTGGATCGTGTGACTTGGACGGACTTGGGGCACGGAGAGGGGACGCCAGCGTGGTGGGCAGGCCGTGTGACCGAGAGCAGATCTGTGGAGCACTTCGGTTGGGCTGTCACACGCTTAAGTGTGCCTGGTGTGCATAACAGGGACTCTGGGGGACGTGGGCAGAAACGGGCATCCGGCATAACCGATGAGAAGGGTATGTGAGTGCCCTTGGCCAGCAAGTGGGAAGGACACCTAACCTGAACAACCAGAGAGAGAAGCAGGAGGTGCCCCAATGCGTGGGCAAATCTGTCAGGTGGGATGAGAGATAAAAAGGACTTTTCTGTGACATGTGGGCTCACTCGTAAGGATCGCATTTTAAGTTAGAGTAACCCATGGCTTAAGTCCCTTTGGGCAGAGCTTACCTATAAGAAAAGACTTGCAGTCAGGAATGCTGAGAAGGATGCCATGGGGAATATTCTGTAAAATACTTAGCAATGCAGGTGCTTGCTGCTGGAGCCCTGCTTTAGGACAGGCCCCAAGGAGGCGATGGCCTCCCTGCCTGCCATGGGGTGGGCTGAGAGTGCATAGTCTGCAGCTGCCCTCTGCTGGAGCCCCACAGGGAGGGGACGGGTGAGAGCAGCTGCTCTGGGCTTCCTGGGCTCCCCTGTGGCTCAGACAGGGCTCTCTGCGCCGGCTCAAACAGGCCCATCCTCTCTCCACGTGTGGCAGCCTCGGGCTTCGGAGGCGAAGGGGAGTCTGGCTTCTCTTACCTGGCTTCTGCCTGTCCTTTCTGCCCATGAGGTTTCTCATTTGTTCTGGGCCTGCTCAGCCCACCACCTGAACATTTCCCTTTGACCCTTCCAACTGGGCACTGCCCAGAATGCATTATTCCTCTGCTCACTTCTCTCTTCCTTCTACTCAGGCCCTTGTGTGTTGATGTTTGAGTGAACTTGGGTTTTCTGTGTGTCCTCTGCACTTGGGACATTGGACTTGAATGTCAGGTAAAGGGTGGCACCAACCCCTTTCTCTCTGTGGGGTTTCCCAACTTCTTCCTGGTCAAGTCCAGGGGTTGCTCTTTCGTCTCACTGCAGGAAGAGTGTGGGTGTGACCAGGGTGACGACATGCATGACAGTCATGGGACTGGCCAAGTAAGACATTCTGAATACAATTTAGGAAAATTGCTGACTTTTTTTTAATCCTAAAGGTAATAATGAAATATTCTAAAACAGTGTGAATTGAAGCATTTCTACCTTCTTGTTCTAGGGTGCTTGAACCAGAAATTTATACCTCTGTCTATCAGGTTTGTTTCTTATTCTTTTTTTTTTTTGTCATGTATTTAAAACATAGTGTTATGGACTGAATGTTTGTGTCCTTCCCAAAATTCATATGTTGAAATCCTAGATCATGTTAGGAGATGGGACCTTTAAGGTCATGAGGGTGGAGTCCTTGTGAATGGGATTAGTGCCCTTAACAAGAAGAAATAGGGGAGAGATGACCCAATCTACGGTATTCTGATAAAGCAGCCCAGACGGACAAAGACACAGAGTAACCATGTAAGTTGTTCTGCAATTTCATCAGATAGATGGGGTTTTTATAGCACGGCATACTATAGCAACTCTATGCATACTATTACTATACATGTGTTTCCATTGGTGGCTGGGTAGGAGAGGCAAAGCATCAGAGGAGAGTGGGGGTATTCCTAGAATTCTCACCTACATGCCTTGCTAGTAGACATCCTCATTAGAAATTACTTGACATACTGAAAATCAATGGACTGTGAGATAATAAGAAATAATTATATGGGTAGAGCTTGACGTGTCGCTTACACAGATGAAAATGATGGTGACTAGGGAAGAGACGAATTGTGAGTTTCAAGCCTATGGTAAGTAGAGATCTTGAGCTCCAAAGTTCATAGAATTTTGGTAATTGTTGCTCGATGTGAATGGAAGTGGAAAGGGAAGGTATAAACACACCAAGTTTTAGGAATGCTTATGGAAATTTACTCCAACTGTTTCTTGGAGACAAGGTCTGATAACATCAAGGGAAGCCATGTGTGGCCTGGAGTCAATTTCCAAAATAGAAGACAGGGTACCTCCGGGTGAGGCGTGTAAAGCCCTGCAGGCGGAGCTTCAGGAGAAACACCCAGGCAACAGAAAACCGATGGAGGGGACAAAGGGGCTGTGGCTGATGCAGGGCAGGGGGCTCTCTGGGGAATGTTCTTTGTGGGACAGAGCCCAGTTCACGGAATGATTGAAATACCGGAAGTGTTTAGACACAACACGATTACTACTTTTTAATTTTTCTACTGTTTTGTGCCTTTGGGTTTTCAGCTCGGTAGAACGGTATCCAATGTGTTTGCCTTCTTCAGCCTTTGGAGTTTTATTTTTCTTAAGCTGGTCCATGGCTATACATGTATATATCTATACCCATATATCTCTGTCTCTCTCTCTCTCTCTCTCTCTCTATTTATCTATCTTTGTATAATATGGGAGAGAGGAGGGTAAATGAATTTTCTCATCTGGAACCATAATTAATAACTCAGAGAGGAAAATTTTACATTAAAAAAAAAGACCTAAATAGATGAGTGGGTGTGGATTTGGGAGCTCTAATACAGAAAAAGAAGGCGCTGTGTGAAATCGCACTAAACTAAGACTAGGAAAATGAAACACTGAGAGAGAGAAGGAAGATGCAAAGAAGGTTTAAGCATGCCAGTTTACTAGTGAGAATTAAGAATGTAATTCAGATCAGTTTAGCCTGAAGGGAATAAAATGTTTCTGAAGGGAAGAGACTGCTGTGCCCCAAGGGTATATAGGTGAGAAAAGACTGAAGCCCAAGTCTAGAAGCTCTTGTTATGCCTTGTTACTCCTAAGGTGGTCCAGAGTGGGAGCCTGAGCATCTCTGGAGCTCTTGAACCTAAGATGCCTCCCTTCCTATTTACCAAGTTACCAAGTTTACCAAGTTACCAAGTTTTGAATCAGTTACCAAGTTTATGGGGTGATTCAAGAGCCCATTACAGTTTGAGAAGCACTGTTTTTATGGGGACTAAATAACAGTAGGTTTGGTGGAGACTTTTTGGAGATTATTGACCTCAGGATTAAAGAAATGAGTAGTGAAAAAATTCTATAGAGTAGATGTGGGTTCTAGGCAAAGGGTTACTGCAAACCGGGGCGTTGCTATGTTGTCCCAATATTTGATGGTTTAGGAATAAAGTTAATATAAAAGAGGAGCTGTTAGAGCCAGCCAATGAGGAACCTAGGCTATTAAAAGAAAAACACATAGTATTAAGAAAATGTGTAACTGTACAAAATGGAAGAGGGTCAAAGATTAGAAATCTTATATTCAAATTATAGTCTTGAAATGTTATGTTTAAAGGAAAAGCTGAAAGAAAATTTCTATGTATACAGACAATTGCAATATAAGCAAAAATGGTATTTGGTTTATTTTAGCAAAGCCATGGTCCCTAAGAGCCAGGACACAGCTTGCTGATTTTGACTGCATGTGTTTATTAGAAATGAATGCATGAAAGCCTTGGGGCGAGATGTGATTCCGGAAAAACAGGTGGCATAGAATCACCAGTGAGACCCAGTGCCCAACCAGAGACTGTTTCTGGGGCCATGCCGCTTGTGAAGGGTTATCGTTATTTGTCCGTGGCGGGCTTCAGAGCTCACCAGTGTGACGGGGGCCATGTGCAGAGGTGAGCTCAGCCACTCCAGTGAGTCCTTTGGAAAGTTCTGAATCAGATGTCTCTCCATTACTGATGCGCTGAAATCCCAGGCTGGGGTGGACCCTTTCTCTGTGTTTCAGTCAAGAATCCGAGGACAAAGAAGCCTTATCCTCTAAATGACAACGTCAGTATTCTGTCTTCAGGGAGCGCCTTTCTGCCTTCTCCACGCGCACGTCTACAGAAGTTAAGTCATAGGGCGCAGCTAGATGCGTTTCCGCCAATGTGTGCACTGTTGCAGCCAGTGCTTCACTCAGGACCTGTGTTTGGTGCACAGCTTGTTAGATTTCTCCTAAGTCACGCAGGCTTCCATGGTCCTGGGAGCTGTATTTTTAATGGCAGTCATCAATTTTTCATTGCATTTGTCAATTTTTCATTGCTCTGTATATGCAATGTAGATCAAGCTTCATCGTCAATTGTGTATAAAAATACAATTCATTTTTTATATTGGGTTCATTGCATTTCCTGCCTCATTTCCTGTGCTGTCTGTAGGCCAGCGTCTGAATTTTTTATGTATTTTGTTTGGTTTCCTAATTATTAACAAGGGCAAGCCTTGTGCGGTACAGTAATTATCAGGCCTGGAAGAGGGAGTTTTGTGAGCTTTGCTTTAGCAGAGTTGAACTTCTTCCACATACCCTGTTTAATATGCCACATTTTCATTTAGCATTGCCATTAACACATCTTCATATCATTAAAATTTCTTCACAAAAACTTTTATTCAGTGGCTGTTTAGTTTTCTATCATATAAAGGTTCTATAATTTATTCAAGTAGCCCTTTATTATCAGACTACTAGGTTGTTTCCATTGGTCTCCATATTGCTATAGCAAACTTTTTTATGTTGCCTTTTTGTATTTCTCATCCATTATACTTATTTCCAGTACAAAAACTCTCTCTTCATACTATAATTTCTTTCATGAGAGTCTCTGTGAGGAGGTTACAAAGGGTTATAGTTTCTCCATCTGCCCCAGTGCGTAGCCACCCACGGAGCATCAACACCCTGTAAATTTCCCATGAACAGATGGGACTTGGTACGCCCGATTGTCAAACTTGATAAAACTACCTTTTATTTCTGTAGCTTGGATCTTTCCAAGAATCACCTACTCTCTCATTTGACCCTCACATAACTGGGAGTTGGTAAGCTGGATATGAAGAAGCCGAGATACGGGGGATGGAAAGTCAGGCCGCTGAGTCAGTTGCTGGCAGAAAGAGACCAGGGTCTCAACCCCCTGCCCCCTGTGTCCTGTACCTGTCCCCCCAGCTTGCCCTGAATTCTCTGAACCAAGCCAGCCTTCCAGAGGCCGTCCGAATTTCTGGGCCCCTGTTCAGTGTATTCTTCTCCCAATAACAGCTGGTGCCGTGAGCTTCTGAAGGCCTTTTAAGACCAAGTTTTCCTCTGGGAATCTGGGTTTCGGGGTCAGAGCCTTCCCGAGAGCCCATCAGTGGTGATGAGCGGAGATGAGCTGGCTGACCTTGACTATATCTTGACCCACTGTTCTGTCGTGTTCCATTTGGCCATGTGCCCAGACTTAATGGTAGTCCACAGGGCTGCTTCACAAGTGTGTGCTTTGAAATGTGCTTTGGAGAACACGTCCTTCTGTAGTGCTTTTACACAGTCAACGTCCCCACACCTCACCAGCTGCGGACACCGACGAGGACACGTTACATTTAAAACTCCACATCCAGAGCTCCGTGCTGTCCACTTGGGTGGGGACATTTTAACATCCCCTGTATCTTTTTTCAATGCTCACCTGAGGATGCGCTTATTGATTTGGGAGAGAGAGGAGTGGGGGGAGAGAGAGGGATCAATCAGTTGCCTCTCGCACATTACCCTACTGGGGATTGGACCACAACCTACATATATGCCCTGACCAGGGCTTGAACCTGCAACCTTTTGGATGACACTCCAACCAACTGAGCTACACTGGCCAGGGCCATCCCTGTACCTTTTAGTACATCCATGCACTCGGGGTACAGCGCCTGTGCTATTATGGATTCTTTCAAGGTTGGATTCATGTCTCTGACCCTCATGTTCTATTCATCATGTTCCACCTGGGCCACTACTGCACCAGCCCCGTTCTTTGCTTGTCCTGAGCCTGATGACCTTGAGCATTAGCTCAGTCTGCCACTTGCTATTTTCTCATCCACCAGTTAATAGTGTGGTCACTTAGCCTGCACTGTCCTTAACACTCTGTTGCATGGGTCAAGCCTCGCAGGGCCAAGCCTCACCTCTGAGCTGCTCCTGCTTCTCTCCAGATGCCATTCCACTCTGCTGCTCATCCATGGGTGTAACCCAGTACTGCAGGGGTGACATTGGTGCCTGACATATTTCCTTTGCTATACTCCTTCTTCTTTTAGAGTGGTCTAGTACCATGTCATCGGGTCCAAAGTTGTGCAGAGTCCAGGAGGGCGGCTTTGCTGATGTGACGCGTCTTCTCTCCTCATGACATGCACGTGGTCAGCGAGTGGCACTATGTTGCTTCAGTCTGGTCAACAACCCCCGGGACCAGCGTTGCCCGTCTCTCTTTGGCCCTGACTGCAATGTCTGTCTCTTCCTAGAGTTATGTCTTCTCTTGCTTGTCCCCCACACACCTTGCCTGTATATGTGTGAACCCCAATAGGGGACAGGTTTGAATTCTTTTCCTAGGAAGTCCTTCAACCTGCATGTCAGTCAGTGGAGGAGAAAGAAGTGGATGGGCAGAGACCAGCAGGCAGATAACGGAAGTGTCTGAATTCCAGGGGCTGACCTTGGTCTCTGTCATATGATGGTATTTCACGTAAAGTATCACCTATAACACTGTCCACTTATGGAGGTGTTGGAGTTCCTAAAAGGCAAATCTTAGTCCTGTCTGTGATTAAACGTTTTTAAGAGGAATATCTTTTTTAATGATCATTGATATCAAGACTAGAAGGTATCTTTAAAGTTAATGACTTCTGAGATGAATCCTTCATTATTTTGAACTGAAATACAGTAATCCTAGGAAAAAATGACTGGGATTTTTTTTCTACCTGCCAGCCTTTCAAATACTTGAAGATATTCCTCACGTCTTACACATTTGCTCTTTTCCTTACTAACCGACCGCCCCCCCTCTCCATATAGAGAGTACCTATTAGTTTTCTAGGGCTGCCATAGCAAATGCCATAGTCTGAGTCGCTTGAATAATAAAAATTTCATTTCTCACAGTTCTGGAGCCTGGAAGCCCAAGATCGAGGTGCTGGCAGGGTCAGTTCTCTTGGAGGGCCGCAAGGGAAGGATCTGTCCCGGCCTCTGTTCTTGGCCTGCAGATGGCTGCCCTCTTACTGCCTCTTTACATGTCGTCCCTCGGTGATGCACGCACTTGACCCCGGTGTTTCTTCCTCTTCCAGTAAGGACACTAGTCACATTGGATTAGGGCCCATGTTAAAGGCTGCATTTTAACTTAATCACCTTTTCAAAGACTTTATCTGCAGGTATGGTCACATTCTGAGATACTCGGGCTGGGACTACAGCACAGGAATTTGGGGACACAGGTCAGCTCGTAACAGTATTGTAGTTTCTTTGCTGCTTTGGTTTGCTCCACTGAAGGTGCTCCAGGAAACTTTCTTGGGCAGAACACCTTGGTGAACAAGGATAGTTACTTGGTTGTAGGTTTCATCTGAAAAATTGCTGTTAGCTACTTACATTTGCTCTTAGTGTGAATGAAGCCCTTTATTGCTTTCTTAATGTCCCTCTCCCCCCTCCTTTCCCTCTCTTTCTCTCTCTGTACTTCCCTAATTGTTCCTTGTGCTGAACAGTAGGTCTCTCTTATTTGACACCCAGGGAAGATAGTGAAAGGACTGTAACTTTTCAATTCAGCATTCATCCCCGGAGCATTGTTTTTACCAGGTGCCGTGTTAGACATGAGAGACACAGGGATGACTAAGCAAGAGCTCTGCCTGCTGAGAGCTCACAAATGATGGGACAGTGAATATATGCACGCGTATTTATAATGCAGTGTGTCAAGAGCGGCGGTACAACTACGAGCAAACTACAGAGGTAGCAGAGAGAAGGTGGCAGTGAACTTGGGGCAGGCAGAGAAGACTTTATGGAGAAGGTGACTTCATGTCTGGCTTTTGAATGATGATTAGGATTTGTCTGGTGGGTGAAGTGGGAACTCTATGGTGCATTTTGAGAATAGCAGTATTTTGACTATAAAAGAAAGGTGAGGAGTAGCAGAAGTGATGATACCACAGAGAGAGGAACGAGGCCGACTGGGTTACGGGCCATGCCTGTGAGACAGAGGAAAACAACCAGAAGGCCACTTGAGACTCCACTGCAATATTTTAGATAAGGTATAACAAGAAGCTAAATTAAAACCCTGGCGGTGGAAATCGGAAGGAAGGGACACAATGGAAGCCTATATAAGAAGTCATTCTGAAGGGGCTTGGGAACACCGAATATGGGGCAGGGGTGGGGAGCAGTCTGGGTTTCTGACTCGAGTCTTGGCAGTTTGGTGGTACTTTCAGCTGATCATAGAAGATAGAAAGGCTGCAGCTTTGGGGATGATGATGAATTCCGCCGTGCACATGTTGACTTGGAGGATCTGTAGGAATCCGTCTGGATGTGGTCACTGGCAGCTGAAGGAGGGTGTGAAGCTTCTCCCTCATTGATTTCTCAGCTCACACTTACTTTCCGGAAGATGATAATTCTACATGAGTGTCTCCTTGGAATTAATTCCGTAATGCCTAACTAATAAAACTGTCATCACATGGGCTACCAGTCCATTTGATGCTGGGTTTTCTTATACCTGTAACTCAAGAGATTGAAAGGTAAATGCACTCCACAAACTTACTGTTTCGGGAAATGGAATGTTCCCCGGTAGTTGCAACTCTTTTAAAAAAAAGAAACCTAACAGCTCTCATTGGTCTGTACAGGTGCCTCTTTCAAGTTCTCACTATTTTATGGAGATGTTTCTTAGCTCTTTGATGAAATGCGAGCTCAGCTTAGCCCTGTCATTTCTTTGCACATGGGCAGCCTTCTGTTTTCTTCCCTGGATGTTCCCAGAGAGATGGTAGATGTCCTTGCTTGTATCTAATTCCAGAGCTAATCTATGGCTCTATATCTGGGGAGAAAAACTTTTACATGATTTTTGTTTCTCTTGTTTAATAGACCCCATGCTATGTTATAGAATATACTTACCCTCCTCTTTATAATACTAGAAACGCAAGCCAAGTTGTTAATTTCTCCCACAGCGTTAGTATTACAGCTAGCCAGGGTGGTGTCAGCCTTGTACATTCTTTGCACGTACTGTGTATTGTCTTATTTATCGTTGCACTGGCCCTGGGTAAAGGCGTACGTGTCACTCCTATTTGGAAATTGAACCACTGTGCAGCGGTTGTGTTTCATTCAAAGACATACCGCAAATTTGTATGGAAACAGAGCCCAGAGTACTGTTTCTCTATCTTCCCAACTCTGTTTCTGTCTCTTTGCCTGTTTTAAATTCCACTCTCTCTCTCTTTTTTTTTAAACTGAAAGAATGATGTCTCACTGACTCTTTAACTCTAGACTTGGGACCTCTGACAGCATGGCAGTCTACTGCTAACTGAAGTTCCTTTTGGATGTCCTTGCTAATTTAACTGGTGGTGTCGGACACTTCTCCTGCACAGTACCAGCCGTAAGTACGAGAACCGAGACTCTATTTGGACCAAGGGAATGCGTTACTATACATGGGCAGCTGTGTATGTGCGTGTGTGGGAACTGAGTTGTCAGTTGTTCACACATTTGCTCAGAATCAACGATGCACTTCTTTAAGGTGTAAAGAAGAATCAACGCTCATCGGAATGAAGTCATTCAGATTGGATGAAATGAAAGGAAGGTACAGCTTCACATGGCTTCTCAGCACGTTATATGAACAGTGCTCCAGAGCTCCATCACATTAGTGAAACAGAACAACTTTGGCATTCCAACAAAAAGGATTGTATTACAGTTTGGCACATATTGATAAAGGTATAACTTACATTAAAAACTGAAAGCAGAAGAGAAAAATCGCACACACAAAAGGAATATCCTCCGGGGGCCCTTATTAAACATCATGGGTTCCTGAATGCTGTCATGCAATCTCAGACCAATATTTTAGCTTATCCTTGAACATTTTTACTCGTTTTAAAATAGGATCTCAAGGTATTTGAAGATTAAGACAACAAAATGAAACATTCTCTTTTCTCTGAATTTCTTTTTTAAAAAGTCCTTTAAAATTCAAACAATTCTACTGTTTTGATTAAAAAGTAATCAAACCTGAAATTTTATTTGGGGTGCATCTAAAATTATTTGTTTCATAGGCTTTGTAATCTGAAATCCATACATGTTTGTAACACATGAAATTCATAGAGTGGAGACTTTTAATACAAAATGTATAAATTATATATGTTTATTTAACTTTATTTTTGTCAAAAATAGTTGTAGGCTTAGTCACATGATGAAGTAAAATTATATGTATAGTTTATTTAATTTTATTTTTTGTAAAACAATAGTTAGAGGTTTAGTCATTTGGTGAAATAAACACACTGTTAGATTACATTCAGGCCAGAGACTGCTGCATTTAACAGAACTAAACCAGCCTCTCGCTGAGGACAGCAACTGCAGAGCTTCACAGTTTGACTCCAGGAGTCCACGGCTGAAAGCAGTACTCTGTTCTAATCCTCACAGCCTTGTGAACACAGTTTGGTTCTTTTAGCAAAACAAAAACTTATTTTGTAAATTTTTTCTTTCTTTTCTTCTCTTTTTTAATAATTGTTGTTCTAATACAGTTGTCTCCAATTTCCCATCACCACTTTCCTCCGCCCCACCCAGCCCCACCTCCCACCCTCAGTCCTACCCTCCCTTGGCTTCGTCCGTGTGTCCTTTATACATGTTCCTTGACGACCCTTCTCCTTCTTTTCCCTGTGATCTCCCTTCCCCCTCCCCTCTGGTTACTGTCAGTTTGTTCTTTATTTTAATGTATCTGGTTATATTTTGCTTGCTTGTTTGTTTTGTTGATTAGGTTTCACTTATAGGTGAGATCATATGGTATTTTTCTTTTACTGCCTGGCTTATTTCAATTAGCATAATGCTCTCCAGTTCCATCCATGCTGCCGCAAAAGATAGGAGCTCCTTCTTTCTTTCTACTGTGTAGTATCCCATTGTGTAAATGTACCACAGTTTTTTGATCCACTCATGTACCGATAGGTAGCTTGGTTGCTTCCAGCGCTTAGCTATTGTAAATTGTGTTGCTACGAACACTGGAGTGCTTTGGTTCTTTTGAAGTAATGTTTCAGGATTCTTAGGGATAAGCCTGGCGGTGGAATTGCTGGGTCAAAAGGCAGTTCCATTTTTAGTTTTCTGAGGAAATTCCATACTGTTTTCCACAGTGGCTGCACCAGTCTGCATTCCCCCCAACAGCGCACTAGGGTTCCCTTTGCTCCACAATCTCACCAGTACCTGTTGTTTGTTGATTTGTTTAGGATGGCCATTCTGACTGATGTGAAATGGTATCTCACTGTGGTTTAAATTTGTAACTCTGTAACGGGTAGTGATGCTGAGAATCTTTGCATATGTCTCTGGGCCCTCTGTATGTCCTCCTTGGAGAAGTGTCTGTTCAGGTCCTTTGCCCATTTTTTAATTGGATTTTTAAAAAATTTTATTGTTGTTGAAGTACAGTTGTCTGCATTTTCCCCCCACCACTGTCCCCCCCCCCGCCATCCCCACCTCCCTCCCCTGATTCCACCTCTCCTTGGTTATGTCCATTTGTCCTTTATAGCTGTTCCTGAAACCCCTTCCCCCTCCCCCACAACAGTTTATTTTTGCACAGCCAGCTGTACCCAGACCTTGACCCACATTTGGCCACCCAGCTGAACTTTGCAGGATAGCTCTTCATAAGGATGAAAAACAGGGGTCACTTTCTGCTTGGTCAGCCCACCTTGACATTGAACCAGATGCTGGGTCCCTTAGACACGTCCAAGCCAAGTGGGCTCCATGTACATCAGCCCTTTGGGAGTATCTTTGGAAACTCTGTGGTCACGGAGCCCATACATGTTTAGTTTTTCAAATTCCACGATTCCACTCAGCCGGAGCAGCTCAGCGGTGGGAGATGAACATCTCCAGTTTCTGCTCTGCGACCACGCCCCATGTATGGGTGAACACCTGCCCTTCCATGAGCGAATCAGCAGGGCTCTCCTTTCTTCCTCCATGACTTTTAGGTTCAACATGCTGAGATATTTTTGCAGCACCAAGGAAAGTACCCAGTCTCGTGGGCTGTTGAAACCCGATGAGTTTAAGGGCCTGTCAGAGCCCTTTAATTTTAAATCCAGGATCTGTGAAAGCCATTCAGTAAATGAGTTCAACAAGTTTCTACCACTTCAATGACTTAATTAAAGCAAATTGCTTTCAAGTACAGGACAAAACGCACTGGGGTGGCTGAGGGTAGGAACATGAAGAAAAATTATCATCTTGGTTTTTTCTAACCCATTATGAAACAAACTTGATTGGCTTCAAAGTTCACAAAAGGACACATTTTATTTCCCCTAATTAATGCCACCAAAACAGTGACAGCTCATATAAGGCTCTGTTTCAGAAATACAGTCATGCCATTGCTACTGTTGGTGGGGGGGGCGGGTAGCATGCATGGTATCAGATAGAGGAGAACGGCTGACCCTGGCAGTTCCAGCAGGCCAGGGGTAGATGTTGTATCCACTTTGTTCAGGAAGGAGCTTCCTGAGCTCAGCAGCCCATGGCAGGTATGTGCCTTTACCTTGACTTCCTGTTGCCTGTAAGCAGCTCGAATGGGCTGGATTCTGCAGGAGCTACCTACATCTGAGGAAGGTCCCTTGTAATGTGCTAAGAGTAAGATACCCTTGAATGACCAGCATTGTTTTTACTGAAATAATGCCTTGCATTCTGCATCAGTTAAAGGACATGGGCAGGGTGGGGGAGGGACTTCCAAGTAAGGGAAGGAACTAGGAGGTGTAGAAGGTAAATGCCCCTGGAGCAATGAGGTGGCAGGCAGCTCCCCAGGGGCAGGGGTGGGTGGGCAGGTGTCTGGGAAAAGGGCCTCTGGGTGAGTCCAAGGAGAGGGAAAGTTGAGAGCCCAGGCCAGCTCCACCAGGGAGCCCTTGAATGTGCTTCGTCCTATGTAGGTGGCGAGCAGATGCCCTGAGAACCAGTGGTTTGGAAGGGGTCTGCTCTCATGCCGGTGCCAGAGGCCTGGCCACACTGTCTTGGACAAAGCCTGGTGGCAGAGGAGCCCGCTAACCTCAGAGCAGACTGTCCAAGTCTGGAGCCAGCATGCCACACAGGAGCCAGGGGAGCTGGTGTCCTGGGCACAGCCAGACTCCTGGACAAGGAGGGCAAAGAGCAGGGCAGGTGAGGGAGTCAGACTTCCTACCCATTGGGTTAATGGAGCTAGAGGTGAGTTTTAATTTGAAAACTAAAGATCATCACCTAGTTTTATCTGTTGCTTAGCTAGCAAAGCTGGTCATGCCCTTTGCATTTGGGGAATCAGGACGTTGGTTTCTCCTTAATCACCACCAAAAATATTAGTACAGTTGACCCTTGAGCCATGCAGGGAGTGGGGCGCTGACCCCTGTGCAGTTGAAAATCCACATATAACTTTCGACTCCCCCAAAACTTACTATAGTCCCTTTGTATCCAGGGAGGATTGGTTCCAGGACCATTATCTGTGGACACCAAAATCTGCGGATGCTCTAGTTGCTTATATAAAATGGTCTCTGCATCGGTGGGTTCCCACCATGGCTTTGCATCCGGTTGAATTCACAGATGCAGAACCCATGGATCGGGAGGGCTGATGTATCCTTTTTCCTTAATTCTTCTAATTTTGCGTGGTAAATTTTATGATTCTTGTTCCATGGAGACTTGGACTCCCGAAGAAATTAACCGATGAGCCCAAAGCCACCAACTAAATAAGGGAAGGCTCCAGAACCAAGCCCAGGCCAGTCCCATCCTCTGGCCCCTTCTGCATGGTCTTGGCAGCCATCTTGTTTGCTTTTGCCAACACATCACATTTACTGAAGGAAAATTATCTGACGTGGGCAGATCATGAGCTATGATGTCATCCACTTCCTTATCTCCCTGTTATGCTGTGATTTTGATCTGGAGGAAGCAACCGTAACGTCATGCGTGCTGTTCTCAGCTCTTCGGCCCTGGACCTTACACAGCAGCTGTTGCAAGTGCTGGTTGGGGCTCCCCCGCCCAAGTGTGTGTGCGCTGGGGCCAAAGTGTGTGGGATAAAGAGCTTTTACAAATCCACAAGGAAGGAGCTCAGTAGAATGATGGGCCAAAATATGATAAGGCTACGTTCTAAGACCAATCAGTGCAGAAGGACAGTAAATACCTGAGATGCTGCTCCCACTCGGGAATAATCAGGGGCCTGTGAGTGAAAGTGAAACCATGATGCTGTTTCGTGTTTACTAGCTTGTCTGGTCAGCAAGGGGCAAGCAAACAGCATCACTTGGAGGAAATGTCACTTGGCAAGGCTTTCCTAGAGGTCAGCGAGGCATGAGCTACATAAATTGTCAACGCCTGTACCAGCAATCTCACTCCTAGAAATGAGTCTTCGAGAACCATTGACACACATTTTTAGGGTATTTATTGTGGCATTGTTTAAAATAGTAAGTGATCTAAATGTCCACTTCCTGAGAGATTGTGGAGAGCATCGTCAGTCTGGCGTGAACTTTGAAACCATGAATTTAGAACCAGACTGTCCGAGTTTGCATCACAGTGCCACCTCTTAGTAGCTCTATGACCTTCAGTGAGTTATTTGTCACTTCTGTGACTCAGCTTTCTCATCTGTAAAGACAGTGATAAATAGCGCTGAACTCACAGGGTTTTCACTAGTGGCTGAGTTTAATCATGTGAAACTTAGAATCTAACACGTAGTATGCAGGATAGAACTGTTTCTGCTCTTGTTTTCATTCTCCTGAAAGATGCTATTTGATCATTAAGAGAACGAAGCTTCCAACCTGGACTATTCTAGCATAAAGACAGTATGTGACTAGAAGAATGTTTCAGAACAACGTATGTGGTAAAATCCCATTTACAAAAGTAAAACATAAAATCATGTATTTAGAAATCTGCAAATACATGCATAAAGCTGCTGACAGTATTTTTAATAATTGAGGAGTGGGACAAAGGGTGGGCAAAGGTAAATGGAGGCTACTTTATTTTATATGTCTCTAAAGTACTTAATTTTTATTTACTTTAAGTTTGTATCACTTTCACAATGAAAAAATAAGAATATTGTACCTAGCTGGTCAGTGAATTATGAGCATATTACATATGCTTGTATATTTATTGGATTTTTAAAATTTTAATTGTTCAAGTACGGTTTTCTGACCTTGTTTATTGGATATTGATCTGATTATAATATTAGAAAGACTAGAAGTTCAGGCACAGCTTAAAAACTGCACTGTTTAAAATTTTGTTAAGTGAGGCATTTCATTACAAATGCCTCAAGTCAGTAAATCACTGTGAAAACTCAACCATTTGGGGATGTGAGTTGTTTTGGAACTCAAAATACTTTGGCTAAATTAAAAGACTTTATTATGAAAATAACAGATTTCCATTTCCTCTCTAATTTTATAACTCTTGGCAATACAACCTTTGTTGTACTGCGAAAGGTTTGAAAAGTGTAACATGCTGAATTTTATCTTCTAAAATAGATACATTTAAATTTTTGTCTAGGGGATTGAAATATGCTGCCATATCATGGTATCTATTGGAAGGGGGTTTGCAGAGCAGGTCGGGGAGATGGGCCTCCCTCGGGGCTCTAGCTTTAAGCCTGAGCCCCTAAATCCCAGGCCAGCTGTAATGGCTTTAAAACTACAAGCCAGGATATTTGACAAGGGTCTTTGGGGATTGTTTGGGAGGCCGCGGTAGGTAGTCCCGGTGCCCACACACGCACGCCACCTGGTGGGCTCAGGAGGTAATGTCAGTGGGTGTGACAGGAGCACCAGTTCCTGTTGCAACTTGAATTGTCCCTTTGTCATCCCACAGCGTGGAGGTCAAGTGAATGAAGGTCGTATTTCTGTATCATAACTCTGATCGCTCCCTTCTCCAGTGATAAGAGATGGAAATGACTATATTCGGTCAACAAAGGACATTGTTGCAGGGGGGAGAAATAATAGCACGGGTATACTAATAGGAGTGATTCTGTATAGAACAAAATAATGATAATAATAATTTTTTTGTAGGAAAGGGCCTAAGAAGAGACATTCTTGAGTAGACATGAGGGGTGAGGTGTACTGGGAAGGCAGGTTCTGGATATCCAGATCCCAGGAGGAAGGACGTGAAGTAAGAACAAAGGTCAGCAGCTGAGAGTGAGGATGAAGAAGGAGGCGTTGGAGGTTTAGGGTGAGATAAAGAAATGTGAACTAGCCCAGAGAAGAGATGAATGGCCAGGCCAGAGATGAGAGGGCCAGTCGGGGCCATCGGGGCCCCACCTGTGGTGCCGGTGTGAATGTGAGTTTGCTCTTTGTCCAGCTGTGCTTGGCTGCGCAGGCGCAGGAGCGGAGAGTAGAGGAGGGTGAGGACAAGCAAGCACAGCAAAGCGGGGGATGTGCAAGGGATTGGAGGGCGCATGACGGTCCGTGATCTCCCTGCTTGGTTTTGAGTTTAAGCTGGGCCAGGGGAAAGAGAAGACAGCCAGGGCTGAGGTACAGAGTGCAGTGGTGCTGTGATCAGTGGGTTGCCAGTCTCAGTGGGAGCAAAAGTCGCTGAGGTCAGCATAGCAGAGAGAGTGCCAGGCGAGACAGAGGCTCGTGGGCAGAGAGCGGGGTGTACTTTGTGGAGACTGCAGAATGTTTAGCTAGGGGTAGTGACCTGGGAGAGTGTGGCGGAGGCCAAGTGGAGGTTCATGAAAGGGGTGGTTCAAGGCGATGGAGATGCCAGAGAGCTGGAGAGGTCATTGACATACAGAAGTTCTCAGGATTAAGGCATAAGTCGTGATAGAGACGTTCTCTCACAGTGAGAAAAAAGCAGATGAGACTGACCTGGGGAGCAGCAGCTGATGGTGACAACAAGGACACTCTGTATTTGATGATCTAGTCTGATGGCATGAGACCCCAAGGTGGGGCTTTGGGGGGGACAAAGGAGGGAAAATGAATGGTCTCAAAGTGACCGTGAGGAGCAGGGAGGACACCCACCCCCCCCTCCTCATCCCGAGGTGCAAGGACTGAGGGAGAAGGAATAGCCTCCCCTGAGGGGGCTGCAGGGAGGACAGTGGCCCAGGTGTTAGCCAAGTTCCTCTTGGGGCAAGGTGGGGAGGGGGAGGTTGTGAGGAATAGGTAAAGTGATAATAATATAATAGATGCAGGTCATATAATAGATATTACAGATCATACAGGACGTCCGGCCAAGATGGAGGCGTAGGTGAACACGCTGTGCCTCCTCTCACAACCAAGATTGAGGACAACAAAAATATAGAACCAAAAAGAAAAAACCCAACCAGGACAGAGAGAAAATTGAATTGTACGGAACTCCGACAACGATTCACCCAGACCGGTAAGAGGGGTGGAGTCCACGGCTGGTGGAGTCGGGTCCCGGCTGGATAAATCGGTGGCTGGTGGTCCCAGGCGCGCAGTCACCCCAGGCGCACAGGCAGTGGTTGCTGAACGCAAGGAGGCCAAGTGGGACGCGCAAGGCGGCTGACCGCGGACACACATTCGAGCACAGATAAACCAGGCGAAAACGGGCAGCAGGACAGACTGCGCAACCCGGAGCCTCAGTGCCGGGAAGTGAATCCTAAAAGCACCATTGAGAACACTTTTGGGGGCTGAGGTGCCGGGAGGGAGTCCCAACCTCGCAGGAGAGTTCGTTGGGGAGACCCACAGGGTCCTGGAGCGTGCGCAGGCCCACCCACAGGGAAATCAGCACCAAAAAGGCCCAATTTGCTTGGGGAAAGTGGCTGAAGAGACTGGAACCCTGAGAGAGGTGGAGCAAATGCCATTGTTCCCTCTCGGACCCACCCCCACATCCAGCATCACAACCCACTGACTGGGCTGCCCCACCCTGGTGAACGCCTAAGGCTCTGCCCCTCACTAGTAACAGCAGCAACCAGACAAAAACAAAAACCAAAAAAAAAACCAAAAAACAAAGCCAAGGGTGGCTCAAATGGGAGAACAGACCAGGGCCCCGGAGCTAATTTATCTGAGCGACCAGGAGGTGGTCAGCCTATCAGATTCAGAGCTCAAAGCACTGGTAGCCAACCTATCAGAAGCACAGTTCAAAGCGCTGGTGATTAGGAAGCTCACAGAATTGGTTGATTTTGGTCGTGAATTAGAGGAACAAATGGAGACTACAATAAGTGAAATGAGGAAAAATGCACAGGGAACCAATAGTGATGGGAGGAAAACTGGGACTCAAGTCAATGGAGTGGACCAGAAGGAAGAAAGAAACAACCAAACAGAAAAGAAGGAAGTAACAAGAATTCAAAAAAATGAGGAGAGGCTTAGGAACCTCCAGGACATCTTTAAACGTCCCAACATCTGAATTATAGGGGTACCAGAAGGGGAAGAAGAAGAGCAACCAGTGGAAAACTTATTTGAACAAATAATAAAGGAGAACTTCCCCAATCTGGCAAAAGAAATAAACTTCCAGTAAGTCCAGGAAGCTCAGAGAGTCCCAAAGAAGGTGGACCCAAGGAGGAACACACCAAGGCACATCATAATTACATTAGCCAAGATTAAAATGAAGCAGAGAATTCTAGGAGCAGGAAGGGATAAAGGCAGAGTCACCTACAAAGGAGTTCCCATCAGACTGTCAGCTGATTTCTCAAAAGAGACCTTACAGGCAAGAAGGAGCTGGAAAGAAGTATTCCAAGTCATGAAAGTCAAGGACCTACATCCAAGATTGCTCTATCTAGCAAAGCTGTCATTTAGAATGGAAGGGCAGATAAAGTGCTTCTCAGATAAGATCAAGTTCAAGGAGTTCATCATCACCAAGCCCTTATTATATGAAATATTGAAGGGACTTATCTAAGAAAAAGAAAAGAAAAAATAGGACAGTAAAAAGACAGCAAACTCACAGATATTAACAACCACACCTAAAACGAAAGCAAACTAAGCAAAGAACTAGACCAGGAACAGAAACACAGAAATGGAGATCACATGGAGGGTTAGCAACAGGGGAGTGGGAGGAGGAGAGTGGGGGAGAAGGTACAGAGAACAAGTAGCATAGATGGTGGGTAGAAAATAGACAGGGGGAGGGCAAGAATAGTGTGGGAAAAGTAGAAGCTAAAGAACTTATGACACATGAACATGAAGTAAAGGGGGGAATGTGGGTGGGAGGGGGTGTGCAGGGTGGAGGGGAATGAGGGGGGAGAAATGGGACAATTATAATAGCATAATCAATAAAATATAATTAAAAATAGATACTACACATCATATAATAGATATGTTATATAAGATAATATAATGCACAAATTATAGTATTGTTTTGTGTGGATCCAGCTTTTTTAAAAAGGCGATGAGTTATTCAAAATCTAATTCTTCTTGGGAGACCGCAGTTCCCTTCCTGAACATTTGACTCCGAGTGGCAGAGCTGCATGCTGAAGTGTTTCTCCAGCAGAGCCCAGCACATGGAAGGCTTTGTTGAAAAAGTTAATATAAACATCCTTACGACAGGCTGCCATCAAGGGGGCTGTGGCAGAGGCTTAGAGTTTCTAAGCAAATGTTCTGTTCCCTGTGCAGGTTCTGGTACTCCGTGCCGCACATACTTACTGAGAACTGAGTACCTGCTACATTGTGGCTTTGAACAGGACCCAGAAAGTCCCTGCTTCAGTGGGGATAAATTTAGATGGGCACAAGGCAGGAGCATAAGATTAGATTTTTGAATGAAGAGCCTTGTGTGGTTGAGATGTTTTTCCATTATTTACTGCCTTACTCACAGTAGGCTCATTTTATATATGCATGAATAGACTTGTCTCATCTCCGCTGTCCCTGAGGGTTGCAGGTTCCTGTGTGTGTGTTTGTGTGTGAGTGGGTGTGTCGTGTGTTGTGTGTGGAAGAGCAGGGGGCAGTAGACAGGGGAGAAAGGATCACCTCTCTGTCACTCCCCCCTCTCTTGGCTTGCTTCCTTTCATCAAATTTGAAGCTCTAGAGCGTTGAGTACAGAATTATTGGACAACAGGATGTTTAAGCTTATTTTGTAGTTCACTAATCCTATTTTTATAGATCAAAGAGTACCATTTGGATAAGTGAATAAAATTTATCTATTTAAAGATACAGAAAGAATAAGTAAGAGCATTGTAGGTATCTTTTATGATACTGCATTATAGCTACACATTTTTTGATGCTAGATGTATTATTTTGGTTCGATTCGGATGCACACGCAGCAGGAAGTGGAGGAAATGCCCCTCCCCCCACCAATGCAGCTCAGGTGGGCACTCGGCACCGAATGAAAGCATGTGCTTTTGAGGGACAGAAGCTCCTTGACTCTGGGGCTGTGCTCCGGGGTGGGGAATGCAGCTGGGTCTTCTGTTTTTAAAAATAAGTGAGAATACTGGATTTTTAAATGTTGGAAACTATTCCCACTGTGTTTACAACATGAGAGCAACCCCCAAAATTATTCATTCCACAGGTGGCCAGCCTGCAATGTCTGATACAGACCGTCATCACCAAAGCAAGGCCGCCAGTTATCATGTCCAATAACAGCCAGTGCCCATTCGGATCATGATTCCAAACGAGCAGACTAACCTGTGGATTTGTCCTCTAGAACATTCTGCAGTGATGGAGATGTTCCATGTGTCTTGTCCAATCCTGTAGCCACCAGCCCCATGGGACTAGTGAGCACTGGGAACAGGGCTAGTGTGACTAAGGAATTGCATTTTAAATTTGTTTGAACTTCAATTCAAATAGCCACATGTGGCCAGTGGCTGCCGAACCTTATCATTCGCATAGAAACCCGACCAGGAGCTACCGAACTGGACCAAACTGAGACACCACGCCTTTGATTCGTGAAGTGGAATAAGGAGAGAAGGGAGCAAACCCAGCCCAGTGTCAGCGGGGGCCAGGGCAAAACTTAATACATCTACATGTGTGGAGCTGGTAAATCAAGCGGACGCATTCTCAAGGTGTTTTTTCCTCCCACCCACAAGGCCAAGTTCAAATTTAGATGCCTGGACTCCTAGGGCTTCTGCCCTGGAGCACAGTGATCGGGGAGAGCTGGGCCCTTTGTCCCCGCCCAGCGCCATCCTGCGGCACAAATGCCCTGGACAGAGTGGAACTCTAGGACCCCAAGGGCCACCTGTGGGACACTTGTCCTGTTCCTATGACATGTACCGCCTTTTCCCCTTTCTTGGCTGTAGCTTCATTTGACTTTGAGACACTGTGCACAGCTTTGTAGAAGCGTCATATAAAATAAGTTTCTGTATCGATCTGGCAGGGACCACGGGCCTCCCTGCCGCATCGTCATTCATTCAGCTGATGCCTTTTTGGCCCGCCTACTCACCACCTGGAAATTGAGGGATAATTGCTTTTGTAAATGGGCTTGTGCTGAATTCTTCAGAGGGAAATTCGAACTGAACTTGGCTCCTGCTTTTAAAAGAGTGTTTTAGAGATGAGACAAGGAATGGGTACAGGTGTGACTTTGGCCAAAGGTTAGCAAGGAGAGTTCACTTCATTAAACAGCTTACTCGCCCTCGCTATATTGTCTGTGGCAATCATTTATGGCGAAAGAACCGGGGCGTGGAAGGTAAGTTGCCCATTGCTTATAATCCACGTGTAATTCAGTCCATTAAGTTCTATGTGATTAAAAAAATCAAGTATTTGAATGCTTAGGATGGGTAAGCGGATTATCGTTTAAATGACGTCTTCCAGATGATTCATTACAAAACCTGCTGTTAAGATAGGTAAAAGGTGAAAAGATTAGTTGCAGGAAATATGCGCAGATATGTATGTGTAGCACTGGCGCAGTTTCAGTTGGAGGGCAGCTTCCAAAGCTTATTTTAAGCGATAGACGTATCCGTTTCTCTGCTTGGGGGCACTTCCGCCAATGTTTTTAACTGGTGCTGGGGGTCATCGTTCCCACTCTGAAGGCTGGAGAGCTCCACCCTGATTGTGCTGCAGCTCCCTCTTGTGGTGAAAAGGAAGAACCGGAACACGGTCGTGACAGTTGAGAAGAAATAGGTGGTCCAGCAGAGAACCGGAAAGGGTAAACGGAGGTGGTCTGCCAAGATTCGGGGCTCCTAGTCAGCTGTGCCTGTAATTCAGGTCTGGAACAGGTTGCATGTCTTCTGCAAGACTGTCTGGACCCCGCAAAGGGCTCTCTTCTGCCACTGCTGGTACCCCTCCCCAGGGCACTCACATTCATTTCTCCTGAGTTCTCCCTACTGTGCCCACTTTTCATGGTTAGAAACTATCTTGGATGATTTCCTATCTCACAAATACTACCATGATGGGAATTCATGTAAATATTTTACTGCCAAAATACACTTTCCCTTGTGTAACTGTTTTCGTAATATAAATATTTGGCGATCTTGGGGTGGTTTTAGGATGTGATGGTTTCTTTTTCTCAGTACCTTGACCTAATGCCTTCTGTGCCAACATCAATTTCCATCTACTGAAACAGAGACTTTTGAAATATTATTAGGAGTTGAAAGGCATCGCTACCTGCTTTGTGATTCTTAGACTGAGTGACTTTGCTTGAGATTAAATTTGAAAGCACCATCCGGCCCATGCAGTTATTTCTAAGGGATTCTGTAACCACTGGTCCATGCTGAGCTCTCTGAGCCCTCTCTCTGAAGGGGCTGCAACCATACGGCTGTTCAAGGGTGAGCGGGCGAGGCCACCCTCAACCAGTAACGGAACAAAGCATCACGCTAGAGCCGGGAAAGGGACACAGTTCTCAGCAGGACACCATGCTTCTGAAGGGGTGGGTGGGCGTCATTCTGCCGCCGTGGGATTTTAGGAGTCTGTAGTCCTCATCTCCTCTGAATTCTTGCCCACAGGGGGCCCTGGGTGGTGGCAGAAGGGCTGGGTGTCACAATGGCCACACGGAGCTTCCAGTCTCAATTGGCTACTTTTTGGGAATGCCAGATAAGCATTTTATTAATGCAGGTCCAACATTTTAAAATACTGAGTAGGGTGGAAAAAGGAAGGGATTAAGAATAAAAGAAAAAAAACTTCATAGACACAAAGAACAACAATATGGTGATTGCCAGAGGGAACGGAGGAGGGGAGAGGTAGAAGGTAAGGGCGGATAAGCAGTGGCGGAGGAAGGCTTGACTTCGGTGGTGAACCCACAATATAATATACAGATGGCGTATTATAGAACTGCGCACTGTGTAATTGTATTAATCAATGTCACCCCAATACATTCAAAACAAATTTAAATAATAAAAAGTAAAATCCTAAGTTGATGAATAATCAGCACTCTTTGGAGGGAGGAAATCATGTCCTGTTGGCCTTCTCAGATGCATTTTAAATATCTTTTAAAGGTGCGATAAAGACCTTACTAACCAGGTAAAGTGGATTTGTTCTATAAGAAGATATGAAATAGGTACTATCTGCACAGATTGTAAAAGAATTTCTCTTGTACCCTTCCAGGTTCAGAGTGGGGGCAGGGCAAACCCCCACTGGGCCTTTTGCCCTGGATCTGAGATTCTTCTGTGGCACCTGGCAGCCCAGCTATTAGGGTGTGTGTGTGTAGGGGGGCGGGGCGGGGCCTGGGCGATTCAAGAGCAAAGGACTGGCTTTTTGGATGTCCAAATTTTTAATGAAAATACACAATCTACTATTTCATGGAATATTTCCTTTTTTCTGCTTCTCACTTTCCACAGATTTTTAGCTTTCTTGCTGGTGGGTGTGGGGCTGGGTGTCCGTGCGGTGGCTGTGATTAAGTGATTCAGTGTGTTCTGGCCAAATTGGGCTGAGAAGCCTAACAATTTTGTTGAACACAAGTGTCCAAACGATCCTTAACATCAGTAGCATCTGGATTCAGTCAACAGACAGGTGAATGTCCAGAAATCCTTCTTCAGATTCCCTTGTGGGTTATGCCCAATGGTAACTTATTTGAGAAAAAGTCTGTTTTTCTTGGGGAAGAATGAGGCCAGTACCCTTTGTGAGCATTGCTCCTTGCAGAAAAAGTGCTGAGCTGAAACTTACTGGGTCTGTGTGCAGGGCTCTGGCTCCGCTGTTCAGGGCCCCCCAGCCTCTGGGTCCCTGGGGAGGACCTGGCGAGCAGCCCAGAGAGTGAGCGCTGCAGCGGGAGGTGGGGTGCCCCTGTGGGAGCATGTGCAAAAGCCTGGGAGCATGTGGGAGCACAGAGATTTGGGGGAACTGCGAAGTCTTCTTTGTCACTAAAGCAGAGGTACTGGCAAGGGTCTGGGGGGAGGGGAGACTTGGAGAGACTACTCATAACTTCCATGATGAGTAGTCTTTTTAAAAAAAGAAATTTTTAAAATTGATTGATTTTAGAGAGAGAGAGGAAGGGGGAAGAGAGAGAGAGAGAGACATGGTATCATTTTGTCGTTCCACCTATTGATGCATTCACTGGTTGATTCTTGCATGTGCCCTGACCGGGAATTGAACCTGTAACTTTGGCATATCGGGATGATGCACTAACTAACTGAGCTACCCAGTCAGGGCCCCATAGTGGGTCATCTTAACTTTCCATATTGGAGTCAGCAGGATGCCATTCATACATTTTATGCAGGAATAATAACATGCTTACCCTTTGGTTAGATGGTAAGAGATGCCTAAAAGTCAAAAAGAAAACAAAAACAGTGGTGTCCGACGGGTGTCTGATGACAGGAAGTGATGGAATGTGAAGTGGTTGCCGGCTAGTCGCAGAGCAGAGAGGCCGCTGTGGGTTATAGCCATCGGGGCCATCTGTTTGATGTGCGAACAGAGGACCTGGCCCCTTGAAGAGCAAGCAGCAGAGAAGGGAGGTGCTGCATTGAGGCCGAGGGTTTCCATGGCTGACAAAGACAGAGGCTGGTGGAAGGGGGGGTGAGGCTCTTTTCCTGGTCACCCCAGAGTTGATGTCACCACCTCATTCCATTTGGGTCCAAGTGTGGGGACAGCTGAAGCAGGGTGGCCAAGTGTCCGAGAGGTGGGTTCATCATCTGGGACCCCAGACCAGGCAGTGTTGGCTCCTCCCGGCTTGAGGACCAGTGTCTGACCTTCTGCAGGCAGTCCTGTGAAGGTTTATATGAACTCAGTCAGTATTGAGAACCTACTATGTGCATGCACCGAGCTACCTCTTGGCCACAAAAGTGGGCTCTTTGGCCTCACCTGGGCACCTGATTTGCCTACCAGCTCTGCTTCTCTGCTCCGGAAGACCACAGCCTCCTGGGAGGAAAACGGGAGTAGTTTTCTGGGTCTCTGTTGGTTCACAGCTACAGCTTGATGCCATCAGGCCTGAACCATGCCATGGACTCTTCTTAGAAACCAGACATCTTGGCCATGAGTGTAACCGCACAACCAGCTCAAACTGCTCCTGTCCTGTTTCTGACAAGACCAGGAACCAAGGTTGAAACCCTGGATATGCCACTTGGGAGTAACACTTCTGAAACACCACTCACGAGTAAGCCTGGGAACCCTTAACCACTACCCCGCACCAGCCTGCCCCGAGCCCCGGGCCAGGGAGACAGATCTGCATCCTGTCTCTCGTCTCCTTTCCAGTCCATCCTCAAATCAAAGCCTTTCCTTCTCTCAAAAGCCAGGGCTGCCATATTGGCTTCTGTGCGCGTCGGGCAGAGAACCCTTGTTTGGCAACCCAAACACAAGTTCGGACCGTGTGGCTGTATTTGCTCTGGAACAAGTACTTACCTTTGCTGGAGGCTATTCCTGCCCTTTCTGGGCCTCACCATTTTGGGGGACATGAACCTTCCCTTTTTGATAAGAGAAAAAGCAGTGATGAAAAAGCATGCATCCGAAGCCTGGAACACAGCAGTGAAAGGAATTCTACTAGTTTGTGGGGCTCTGGCAACATTTCCAGCCAGTCTGGGAAATAATTAGCTGAGCCAATCCCTACCCTACGGGGGCGCGGATGCTGTGCTGGGCGTGGAGAAGTGACCAAAATACACGCGGTGACCGTCCTGCCCAAATTTTCAATAAGTGGAGAAGCGAATGCAGGTGAACAGCTGGCAACTGATAGACGTTTTGCTTTTGCACACTGTCATTTTACTTGGCTTTTTGTTGTTATTTTTTAGTCCTCGCCTGAGGCTATGTTTATTGATTTGCGGGGGATGGGGGAGAGAAAGAAACATCAGTTGGTTGCCTCCTGTATGTGCCTCAACCAGGGATCAAACCCACAACCTAGGTAGGTGCCCTGACGGGGATCGAGCCTGCAACCTTTTGGTGTACAGGATGACGCTCCAACCTACAGAGCCACCCAGCCAAAACTGTGTACTATTATTTCAAGGAGTCCTGGCCTGAGCTTCGCTTGATGTCCCCCCTAGGCCACATGTCAGTTGTGTGAGCGAATCCTTTGAGGTAAAATTTTTAAGCAATAAAATGTTGACAACACATAGGGAAAACAAAGAGCGCAGCAGTTTGATGCAGTTTAATTAACTGTTTGATACAATCTGGCTGGATTCGAAGAGTCCTAGCAGGTGGGGTTGCCATACTTGAACTTCGATTGTTCCTCAAGATCAGGTCGTGCTCCATTCGCTCCTTGGATGAGCAGAGAACTCTTCTTGCTGCTGCTGGAAGTTGGCTCTGCATGGTTCAAATATAGGTCTGATGTTTGCTCCCCAGAGCACTTTGCCCGCTCCACCAATGACGGAGCTGCTGAAACCTGCCCTTCTCCGTAGCTTTCCCTTCTCCCTTCCACTCTTTCTAGAAAGGATCCTCTTCTCTGACTGGAATAGCAGCCAAGTCTGGTCAAGTTGGAGGTCGGCTCAGTGCCTGCGTTCCCGGGGTCAGCGGGAGCTCTGGCCATAATTTCATTCCACAAGCAGCAAAACCCAACTCGGTTGAAAAGGAAAAGAGAGAGAAAGGTAACTGAATGTAGCAGCCCTCGGTGTTCACTAAAATGCTGAATGAGGGGCCCACCTTTTGAAGAGCACCTTCCCTGGGGAAATTCTGAAATGCAAGCTGCAGCCTTCCTGCTCAGCTTGGCTGATTGCCAAGGCATCCAGGCCAGCCACTGAGGGACAGAAATACAACCGGTGGCGATCCCTTTGCACCACGCAAAACCGCCTCTGCCGCCAAAGGCTCCAGTGGCTTCGGGAACAGCAGATCAGCAACCACCCCACACTGCCCGGCTCCACGGGGAGGAAGGTCGCATCACAATGGTAAGAGCCTCCGACTCTCCCAGACCTACTTTGTTACCGGAGACAGAACACTTAGCAGGTGCTGATGATGGTGGCTGTTGGTGGCGTGAAACTGACAGTCACCTGAGCTCTGGGGCACTGTCAGCTTTGCACTAGAAGGGCAGGAACACGCTTGCAACCAGCACACTGATTTTGGAAAAATGATCCCTTTCATGTCAGGGGCAATGCTGCCTCGTAGTTGAGAGGAACCGTTTGCTGGGCTCTGCCAGGGAAGGGACCGTCTCCCGGTGACCGCAGATGGGAGCTCCGATGAGTGCTGTCTCTGAAGTGCGTGCTTTTGTCTGGATGTCATTGTCATTCTCGGGAGACTTCTCCAGAGAAGTGCCTGCCTGCTTTCTTGGTATTTGCGTGTGTGGCTGGGTACAAGCCTGTTTGCACCGAAGCCGCTTTCTATTCTGACGAGTGAATTGTCACAGTCTGTGAGCCTCACTGCTGATTGGAGGCATTCAATGTTACTACAGCAAACTTCTAAGTGTTTTTTTTCCCTTTATGCAGGCAGGGATGACAAGAGCCCACACTGTACCAGAAAGAGTTGCGTGACTTTGTTGCGGGGAAGTTTGTTGGATGCACGGGGCAAAGCAAACATTGCCAGGGTGAGGTACGCCTCCGTGGAGACAGGAGGTTTGACTTGGCCTTGGAAATGAGTGTGGGCTTAGTTCACAGTCTCTGCTCCCTGTGTGACTTCTCTTCATCATCCAGGGTAAAGGGAGGTGGCAGTGACCTGGTCTAACGATGAAGTCCCTACACGTTTTCTTTAAGGAATTCAGGATGAAGGACATTGGTAATAATATTACATAACATTTAGGAGAAAATAAAACCTATTACTATATAGAGAGAATGCCTGAAATACACTTATTTGACTGCACAGCTGATGTGTGGGAAACGATTATTCCGTTCATAATCCGGATGAATGAAGGGAGCGCTGGGTGGGGGGGGAGGGTGTGGATGTGGGAATTTATAGAAGTCAGTCTGCCTTTCCAGGGCCTCAGAAAAGGGGGCAGTAGGGCCGATTTATGAGACCATTTCAGTTCACTTCCCGCCCTCGGCACCCACCCTAGGTCATCAGTCATAAGCGCACAGACCCCAGGAATAAAGCTGCAAAGATGAGGGTCAGATTTTTTTCTCCCCGAAATCCGGTACCATTTGCCATTCCTTCCCCTGCAGAAGCCCCTCTGACCTGTGCGGAAGTCACATGACAGGATGAACCAGCAGGATGGGTGAAAACTGTCCCATCCATCCCGAGGATTGCATGGGGCTCCTTAGTGCTTGGAAATGTTTTGCCTGGTTTCTTGAGGCATAATCATTCTCTTCTTGAGCAGCCTGAGAACATTCCTTGGAGGATTAAAAAGCGCGGGGCTGAAGTGCAGATAGAGTCCCCTGCCAGCACGCTCCAGCGTGGGCACAGCGGAAGCACAGCGACCCACCGTGGGTACAGTAGCCGGGAGACAGACGAGGAGCCGGTCAGGGGCTGGCAACGCTTAAGTGCCAGAGCCCAGCCTGCTGGGAAAGTGCACTGGCTTCCAAAGGAGCCCACTCTCCTTCCGAGTCGGGGGCAGGGGCCCCGGGAGCCAAGAGGGTGACTAAAACGTGGGGGGCGTGTGACTGCAAGCTGCTTGCATCCCCGCCATCCTCTGGTTATTTTGATTAATTACTATTTAGAGAAGGGGCGGGGGCGGGGAATGACCCAATTGTACAGAAGCTTCGGTCTACTCGCGTTCTCCTACCTACAAACGCTGAAATGATAACACTTTTGTAGGGAAGACATCCTGACCAGCTGGCTTTCCTTTTGGTGAGAACTCTGCCCGGAAAGCAGCGGATTCACAAACCAGTCTCTGGTTGCAAGGGGAATGAGATTATAGATCAGACTTTCGTTAAGTCCCTTCCCTGATGCGGAGGAAACCTGTCTGCTTCCCACGGTGCAGGTGTGATGGGTTTTCTCATCCCGGAGGAAAGACACTGTGTTTGCGGCCTTTTCCTGGACCTCATTCAAGTCCGGAGCCCGTCAGCACTTCCTGGGTGTACTACTGAATAGCTTCTGGTGGCTTTTTCGGTCTTAATTACAAATTTTAAAGGCATGCAAGTAATGAAATCCATACTACATTATTGCAGACAACTCTATTCCAAAACACATGAAATGTCTGGATGTTTTCGGATAATATTTTATAAATATGTAGGATATATGTGCTATATACCAAGTGTTTTAAGCACATTAGTAATCTTCATCTTTCCTTTTAGACAGATAATGTCATTAGTATCATCATCGGCATCATCATCATCATCATCCCAATTGCAAGGAGGTACGGCTTGGAGAAGTTAAGTCATTTCCTAAGGACACACAGCTAGTAAGAGGTAGTGCCAGGGTGGGGACAGATGCAGGACCCTCACTTCTTAAACTGACTCATCACAAAACCTTCTTAGAGTGAAAGGAAGCCAGACGAAACCTTCAATGACACAGCCTCCAAAACTTCCAGTCTTCAATACGTCTCTTTCTTCCTCACACCCAACCTGCTCCCAAGGTCTATTCTTCCCTCTTGACATCACCTGTTCTGGGGGCCTGGCATTTGCATTCTGCGGTCCTGTGATTTATAATAGGACGTATGTGTTTGGTCTTTGTCCTGTTCCTGGCACAGAGCTCCTGAAACCCTTGGAATTTCCTAAGTGATAAAAGCAGTAGAAGTGTCTTTTGTTTTGTTAGTGAGGTGACTTTTGGACTTAAGGATGGGGACCGAATGCCAAGAGAACCATCTGTATGATTAGAAGACGGGAACGTTCAGTCCCACCCCCTGACCTCTGGGGAGGGGAGAGGGGCTGGAGGTTGGACCAGTCCCAGTCACCAATGGGCAATCACCTAATCAATTGTGCCTATGTAATGAGGCCTCCGTGAGAAACCCAAGAAGATGGGGAGAGAGCTTTGGGGTTGGGGACCACATGGAGATGTGGGGACAGTGGGGCCCCTGGAGAGGGCACGGAAGCTTCTAGCCCCTTCCCACCTCCCTCACCCTCTGCATCTCTCCCTCCTGCCTGCTCCTGAACTAATACCCTTTCATAACAAATTGGTCATCTAGTAAGGGACCTGTTTCTCTGAGTTCTGTGAGCCGTTCTGGCGACTTAATTGAACTCAGGGAGGGCAGCAACCTGTGATTTATTGCCGGTTGGTCAGGGGTACTGGTGACAACCTGGGTTTGTGACTGGCATCTTGCCAGTCATGCATGGGGCAGTCTTGTAGGCTGAACCCTTAGCCTGTGGAATCTGATGCCCTCTCCGGGTAGACAGTGTCAGAACTGAGTCGAATTCTTCGCACCCAGCTGGCGTCAGAGAGTTACTTGGGGTTGTGTGTATGCATGGGGAGAAGCCCCCTCCCCACCCCCATCCCCACCCCATGTGGAAATTGGAACCTAATTTACATACCAGCACCATAATTCATACCTTATGTTCCTACTCTAGCTAACTCCCCTTTCTTAGGTTATGGAACGAGAGTGAAATCTCTGTGTTACTCACCTGTTACCATGGGATTTTTAGACAGTATTTGTTCTAATTCTTTAACAACTACTGTTCTTACCTGCAGAGTGGGAATAATGCTCTTGCCTCCATTGGGTCATTGTGATAATCACATTAATGTTTGTCTAGAGTAGGATGTCTGATTAAGCTGGAGACCGTGGCAGACAGGGGGCTAGGAAAGAAGCTTTTGAAATTGTCCAGGTATCAGATGGGAAGGATTTAAATGAGGACGGTGGTGCAAAAATGGGAAAGAAATCAAAGTAGGAGACGATGTGAATGGAAAATTCATCTGCAATGGCCACTGATTGGATGTGAAACATGTGAAAGAAAAGGAAAGACGCTGGCCTTTGAAGCAAGTAGCTCAAGAAAAGTGGACACAAGTTCCTGACTGTAATTCCTACATTACCTGGCAGGGTGCCTCAAAATGTGGCAGGTCTGTGTCGCAAAATGAGTAAAAAAATGACATATGTCAAGGAAGGAAAGTCTGACAGTCAGAATGTATAACAGATGCCTTCTATAGCTTGTTATCCCAACTCCAATAAGGTATTTGGAAGTGACTGGCAGCATGACCTGTCTGGGAAGGATGCAGAGGCTTAAGGAAGGAAGTGGTTTTTTGATTATGTCCCTGAGAAGGTGGAGGTCATACGCACCTACAGCCATTTATCCACGGGTTTTAGAAGTTTGAAGGTGACGTGTAGAGGACAAATGGTTATAGCTGGAAATTACTAATAGCTGCAGGACAGTTTTCTTAATAATTGATCACCTAGCCACATGGATAAGATGAATGGGAAGGCTTGGAGGAGAGTGAGTGGATAGGAACCCCCTTTTCTCAAAAATAAAGCCACATAGAATAAAGGGGTGAGTAATTATATTAATTAGGGTTGGTAAAATACTAATTGTCAAGAAAGGGGATATTGTAGTGACAATTTTGGGGAATACAATTGCTGGTGTCTTTAAGTTTCTCCTTGAATATCGTGTCAAGAGCATTAGAAATGATGATTTGTTCATATCAATAACGTAACGTAGAAGAATGGTCTCTCTCATTCATTTTTTCTGTGGTCTTCTGTGAAGAAACTGCACTTGATAGGCTAAAGGAAGCACAAAGCTGAAAATAAGCAAATATGGACTTGGTTTGAATTTTCATCCCGTTGGTCAGCCTCGTTGGTACAGGTGACTCGTGATGGATGTTGGATTGGTCCCATTTGGTGAGAAGACCCAGAGCAAGTATATGTGGGATGATGAATAGTAGGATCCTCTGACGTTGTTGCTGATTAAGCATAACATTGATTGTAAAATCAATGTGCTAGATGGAAGACCTAGAATAAAAAACTAATCAGTCGGTTAACCCAGAAATTAAATAGGTTCAAGATGGATGAAGTCTCTGGAGAGATGCTGAGGGGATTGGAGAGAAAGGGTCTAGTTCAGGTTGTTAGTTTTAACTTCAACTTTAAATGCCCTCCAGCTAATGTGGACATGGGAATAACATCAAAATCCTCTATAGGTCCTTCTGCTTGAGCTTACAATAGTCCAAGTTCACTCTCCTCTGCCTTTCATTTTCCTGCTTCAACACTTCATGTTCATTGGCATTCCCAGGTACCTGTTAGTGTTTGTCTCTGTCCATCAGCTCTTCCCATCTTGCTTTTTGCATTTAGCTTCCAGTATGTGGATACTCCGCCCAGACATCCTTGGCCATGGGCATCTGTTTATCGGCTCTCTGAGGGGCTCAGACTCCCCAAAGCACATCACCCTAAGTAACCCTCTCTTGTGGTCCTGCTCTAGAAGGGCAAGTGTATCTATTTGAAGAACTTTGGTGCTGGGAGTTTGAAATTTGCTGTGGATTTAAAACTTTTGCTGCAAAAGAACCTGGATTAATGTCCTCATTTATTTAATTACTGTGTTTACTTCAGTTTCAATAGTGAAATTAAAATATAGTAAAACATGTATAGAAATGTTTTAAGAAATGGATAAAATCTCTGATAAAGAGAAAGGGGGATCACACCCATTAAACAAATCTCACTTTTATACTAGCTGTTATGCTCTGGCTATCTGATTTTTATGGTTTTTATAACACTTTGGAGAAGTGTTTATTCAGGTCCTTTGCTCATTTTTTCAGTTAGATTGTTTGGTTTTTTTGGTGCTAAGTTATATAAGTTCTTTATAAATTTTCAATATTAACCCCTTATCAGATGTATCATTGGCAAATATATTCTCCCATTCAGTGGGTTGTCTTTACATTTTGTTGATAGTTTCCTTTGCTGTGCAAATACTTTTTAGTTTGATGTAATCCCATTTGTTTAATTCTTCTTTTGTTTCCTTGCCTGAGGAGATAGGTCAGAAAAATTATTAACTCTGAGAAATGCCCAAGATTTTACTGCCTATATTTTCTTCTAGGATTTTTATGGTTTCAAGTCCAACATTTAAATCTTTAATCCATTTTGCATTTATTCTCAGGTGTGGTATAAGAAGTGGTCTAGTTTCATTTTTTGCACGTATCAGTTCCATTTTCCCAGCATCATTTACTGAATAGACTCTCTTTATGCTGTTATATGTACTTGCCTCCTCTGTCAAATAATAGTTGACCATAAAGGCATGGGTTTATTTCTGGGCTTCCATTCCATTGAGCTATTCATCTGTTTTTAGGCCAGTACCATGCTGTTTTGATTACTATGGCCTTGTAGTGTACTTTGATTTCAGGTAGCCTGATTCTTCTAACTTTGTTCTTTTTTTAAAAATTGCTGTTGCTTTTTGGGGTCTTTTGTGATTTCATATAAATTTTTGGAATATTTGTTTTAGTTTTCTGAAATACACCATTGGTATCTTAATAGGAATTGCATCGAATCTAGAGATTGCTTTAGGTAGTATTGACATATTAACACTACTAATTCTTCCTTTCCTTGAACATGGTATGTGCTTCCATTTATTTGTATCTTCTTCAGTGTCTCTCTTCAGTATCTTATAATCTTCCAAATGCAGGTCTTTTACTTCCTTGGTTAAATTTATTCTTAGGTCTTTTATTTTATTTCTATTATGCTTTATTATTACTTTTTAATCCTTACCTGAGGATATGTTTATTGATATTAGGGAAAGAGAAAGAGGGGGATAAAGGGGGGGGAGAGAGAGACATCAATGAGATAGAGAAACATCAATCTGCTGCCTCCCACACACACCCCAAATGGGGCTCGAACCTACAACCTGTTGGTGTACAGGATGGTGCTCTAACCAACTAAGCCACACAGCCAGGCATTTTATTTTTTTATATAATTGTAAATGGGATTGTTTATCTTAGTTTCCCTTTCTGATAACTCATTATTGGTGTATAAAAAGACATTGATTTTTTGATGATTCTCTTTACTAAATATAGGCCCCCTCAGAGCAAATTATGTACGGAGGGCCTTGCAAACAGTGGGTGTTCGATAGATATTTGTGGCATGAATAAGTGAAACAATGAATACAGAACAATATACTCAGTATATTAAAGGGACAGTGTAAGGTGCAGAATATGGGTGTAGATGCCCTATTTGCATGAAAGGGGGGCAATGCAAACACGAATATACCCTTATATTAGGTTGAAATATAAATTCTGGGGCGCTCCAAACCTGGTAAGAGTGGTTGCTTCTGAGTTAGAGCGCATGTACCATCCTCTTTCCCACAAAAAAACAACTAAAAAAGTTAAAGAGAGTATCTTACCTAAAAACCCTCTGTATTTTATGGGAGAATTAGAATTCCAGGGAACTAGAAGGTACTATTGCTGGATTCCTATGGAATATGGGCTCTTGGTATCTTTTGTGTAATTTTGAAAGCTTCTGTTTATTATAGGGAACAAGAATTGACATTTTGGGGTCATTTTACTCCTTGCCATCTGTCACAAAAACTTTGACATGGGGCTGGTATGGGCATGATGTCAAGTTGGCAACATCTAGAGTGTGATTTCTTTTTTAATCCGAAAAATTCAAAGTCCGTATCTCAGCCTCATTTTCAACAGCCACATTTTTTTGTAAACTCTGTCTTTTGGCTTTTTGGCTTTTTTCCCTTAACCCCTGTGGCTTTTCCCCTATGGTTTTTCCATTTGAGTTTTCTATGCTACAAATCTAACTAGGAAAAAGTGGACAAAAATGCCCAGGAGCGTGGCCTCCATCAGCCCCGCCCCTCCTTTGCTGTGGCTCTTCTGTGAGGTCCAACCCTGCGGCCCAGCCTCAAACACTCAGCAGCCTGCTAGGCTTTTGCCGGGTGAGTTGTCCTAGGATGGTGTTGGAAAATGGAGAACGTCATTTGCTCCTCTGTGGTTGTACTTAAACCCTCATGTCTGATTGATAAAGTTTCAGAGACAGGTTGGTGGTCTTAAGCTTCAGCTTTGGATGGCAGATTTATAAAGACTTACCCTCTGCTTATGAGCGTGGGCAACAGCCACACAGAGATGGGGTGAAGGCCCTGCCTCTATTATCGCACAGTCTCCTAGGCCTCACAAGGAATCCCCTAAATTGGCAGCTTCCACTGTGACCCTGTCTTATAAGAAGCTAATTTGCTCCTTGAATTTTGCAGTAGGAATCAGTGACTTACTCCTAATAGTCATCCTTGGTAATGTCAGTATGTCCCATTAACGTTACTCGATTTCCTCCCTCCTATCCTGCCCAGGAGTCTCTGCGGTCTTCGGACTTGTATATACAGGGTGGGCAAAAGCAGATTCACAGCTGCGAGTACATGCAACACCAAGTTTATTTTTGTATCATCATTTATTAATTCTTGCATTATTTTTCAAAAAAACAACTGAAAACCTACTTTTGTGCCACCTCGTATAGTAGGTGGACTGAGAAAAATATTTTTAAGACCCCCAAAATAATATGAGATGAAGTAACCACCCTAGTTTCTCACCCACAGTAAGTGGCTGCTCAGTAAATGTTTATTGGTCCTGATGCTGTAGTAATTACACAAGGAGTTTCGTTGCCTTCGCCATGCCATGAATCCCATTTTCCACTTCCATCTGCTCCCTTCACATCGCTGGTGAGCCGGGATCGTTTCACTTTAGCTCATGGCGAGCAGAGCAGGCGCTTTCTCAGATGTGCTTGTGGGGTTCCTCTGGCCATCAAGGCCTCTGACTTAGCTGCCAGGTTGGGGTTAGGGTACTTAAGTGGTTCTGAGCAACCAATGGTGCAGAGAGCGTCCCTGAGCCTTCTGACTTGAAACTCCCTCACTTTGTTATCTTCCAACGTAGCTGTGATCAGGGGTCTGATCCCCACCGGCACTAAACGGAGTACCTGGGGCATTGGCTCTCCAGTGCTCTGGGAACCGAGGTTAATGTAGCTGGAAGGATAAAGGACATCTACAAGTTCATCGATGCTTGTCTGTTCAGATGCTTGTCACCTAAATTTCTATTACTGTGTCGTCAAAGTTAAATCCATCTGTTAGGCCAGTGACAGCCAGTGTTGGTCAGTGTTGCTGCTCTTCTTCTTGTGTTTGTTCCCCGCCTAAAACAGCTAAAACAAAGGAAATGTATAAAAATCAGCCATGGATGTGAATGATAGCTGCTATCGAGCAAGCAGGGGTGGGGGGCGCAATGCCTTTTTCAGAGTCACCCAGAACCAACAATGGTTAGGGCACAGTGCTGGGCACTCAGCACCAGCCTCCAGGAAGAAGGTCAGACGTGACTGCCACACCAGGCTTTGGGGCCTGGGCCGTTTGGGACAGGGACCCCATTGTAGCAAGGGACAGAGAGTTAACGTGGAGAAACCAGCCAGCCACTAGGAGCAGGAAGCAAGTGGGGGTGTATGTTGAGCATACAGATGACTTGTGGTCATTTCTCAGGGTGATGGACTGAGTGTTTGTGTCTCCCCAATATTGCATCTCTTCAATATTCACATATTGAAGTCCTCATCCCCAATGTGCTGGTGAAGCACTTTGCTGGATTTGGAGATGGGACGTTTTGGAGGAAATTAGGTTTAGGTGAACTCGTGAAGGTGGGCCTATAGGATGAGGTTAGTGTCCCTGTAAGAAGAGACCAGAGCCCCTGCTCTCTCTCTCTGCCATGGGAGGGCATAGGACAAGTGGCTGGCCACCTGCAAGCCAGAAAGAGAGCCCTCACTAGGAATCAAATTAGCTATCACCTTGACATTGGACTTCCAGCCCCCAGATTGTGAGAAAATAAATTTTACTTTATGAACAAATCCTCATGGTGATTTAAAGGTGCAGAAGTAGAGATTAATCTTGAACATAAAAAGAAGCAAGTGAGCTGAGCAGAGCTGGGGGCTAGACCGGAGGCTGAACTTGGGATCTGACCAGATGGCTGGGGTGCCCCGCCGGATCACCAAGGAAACCCAGCGTTTGCTGGCAGAACCAGTTCCCGGCATTAAAGCAGAACCAGATGAGAGCAGCGCCCGTTGTTTTCATGTGGTCATTGCTGGCCCCCAGGGTTCCCCCTTTGGGGGGGGGGCTTTTAAACTTGAACTATTTCTTCCAGAAGAATACCCCCTGGCAGCACCTAAAGTGTATTTCATGACCAAAATGGATCATCATAATATAGACAAGGTGGGAAGAATATGTTTAGTTATTTTGAAAGGTAAATGGTCCCCGGCACTGCAGATCCACACAGTTCTGCCATCGGGCCAGGCTTTGTGGAGTGCTCCCAATCCAGACGATCTGTTAGCACATGATGCAGCAGAGCAGTGAGAGACCAACGAAGCCCAAGCCACGGAAACAGCTGGAGCATGGGCTAGGCCGTGTGCCATGAATAATATTTACATCGATCTGATCATCGAATGTGCATCACTTCTGCTGCTCTGCCAAGACTTCTTCCTTTTCTGTTTGTATTTAATAGACACAGTCTTAAAAACATTACAGCATCAAAGCCCAGCATCTTTAGTCCTTTGGTGATTAAATGCACATCAGCAAATCTAAAAAGAAAAAGAAAAGAAACAGCGATGTAGACGTCACTGAGATAAAAAGCAAAAGTGGTGATCGGTCAGAAAAACAGCAAACACATGTTACACGATTTTCCTGGGTTATTCCTGGAGCTCTGTTGATGAATATTGAAAGAATATTTCTATTCTTGTTTACAGAACCCACAGTTAAACTTTGGCTGCTGATTTGTTTTTTTGAGGGTTAAGTCTTTCCGGAAAGTGTCTTCTCGCTCCTGAGTTAAATGCAAACATCTTCCGCCGAACTGAAGTTAAACTGCTTTTGGCCGACGTCAAAGTTGGATCTGCCTCAAAGGAAACTCTGTCTGGCTTTGAGGGTTATTTGAACTTTCTCAAGATCAAGTCTCCCTTTTTGTGTTAATATCATTTGTGAAATCTTGTTTCTCATTGGATGACTTTCTCGTGGCCATTCACCTTTGACCTGTAACGTGTTATTCACAGAGCCCTGGCTCGATGCCAAGGCATAAAGGGGCTGTGAAATGTCATCCAGCCTGGCAGGACCACATCCATCTTCAGAGGAGGCTGGCTGCCTGTGCTGGAGACAGATTGGTGAGAACCTCGGCCTGGATGCCTCAAAATCCATCACAGAGGATGTGTGGCTGCTGACCCCAGCTCCAGGGACAGTTTTGTCATTTCTGAGTCATGCTTCAACGTTCCTCCGCCTGTTTTACTCACTTACATTTTATCATCATACCTTCTTCTTTGATCCTTTCCTCCACCTCTTCTTCTACAGTTAGGCCCTGGCCGGGTAGCTCAGTTGTTTAGAGCATCCTCCCAATACACCAAAGTTGTGGGTTCAATCCCCAGTCAGGGCACATACAAGAATCAACCAATGAATGTGTAGATGAGTAGAAGAACAAATCAATGGTTCTCTCTTTCTATTTCTCTTTCTCCCTCTCTCTCTCTTTCAAGGAAATTAATGAATTAAAATTAGTACAATTTACAAGTCTGTACAACTGAAAGTTTATCCCACAAATTTGTTTTCCAGTGTAGAGCTACAATGTGAGATTATAAAGTACTGAGAAAAGAGAGGACAGAGGGCTTGGGTCATGGGATCAGCTGCTTAGGTTCAATGTGACATCCAATGAACACATAACTGCAGCTGAAGAGCCGAGCTAATGCAGGCCACGAGGTATGCTTCCGGATTTTGATGATAACCTGGTATTTTGCACAGATAGGAGACTTGCCCGCTCAGCCCTTTGAAGGAGTCTCTAAACAATGACTGATAAGCCCCTCTCATCCCTTTTTCTTACTATGATTCGCTTGTAACTGTACCTACCAAACTAATGCTTGCCTGAGGATAAATATTGGAAGAGTGGTCGGTCTGTTTTTCTAGCCAGAGAATAAATGCGTCCTCATGTAGAACAAAACTATACGATTGCAATTCGTGTGTCAGCCAAGGCGGTTGACAAAATAGGAAGCGAGTTTGGCTTTTGTTTCTGTTACCCACCAGACCTCATTTAATTTTAAATGCTCACTGCATCTGTCAAAATAGGTGTTTCTCAGAGAAGGTTTTGGTGGCACCTCCTCTTCCCTAAAGCCTGTTGGAATTTGGTGTGTCTGCTTAACATGGAGATTAGATGAAGAAGGGTATTTGGAAGCTTCTGAAATCTTTCTAGGATGAAACATCCACCATATTAGCTCTAGAGAAGTTCGTTCTCTAGAATGAAGAGGGATTCAGCTCTGTTTTGTTCTGATCAGAGTTATTTTCCTCCCTGGTCCCTCCTCCTTTGCAGCTCAGACTTTGGTCATTTAGACTAGAGAACAACTATCAAGACCATTGAGGAAGATCTGTTAATCAGATTTGTTCCTTAAAATAGGGGGAAAGAATGGGGGGAACCAACTATTTTTAAAGATTTTATTTATTTATTTATTCAGAGAGAGGGGAAGGGAGGAAGAAAGAGAGAAACACCGATATGAGAGAGAAACATTGATCACTTGCCTCTCGCACACATCCCAGCCAGGGACTGGTCCGCAACCCAGGCATGTGCCTTGACTGGGGATCGAACCGTCAATCTTTCACTTTCTGAGACAATGCTCAACCCACTGAGCCACATCAGTCAGGGAAAAACCATCTGTTTTTTTGCAGCGCACATCTGCTCCTGGTGTGGAGGGGTGTTAGTGTCGGCTTCCTGGGGCTCTCACGTGTCTAGGGTTTGTCAGCTCACCAACACTGCTCAAAGCGATGCCCAGATGGTCTAAGAATAAATATATGAAAAAGGAAAGCAATTTGTTTTCCGTATGGGATGGTGGGGTTTCTGCTTTGTCAAATTTCCTGGAGTGTAAGACCTGCTGGATCCCAAATTATGAAGAATGACTCAAAGCCTTTCGCGTCCCCACCTGCCATCGCTGAGCTTTTGCTCTTCTTGAAGTTATGTGCTATGAAGTAGTTATTTAATCACGGCAGAAGGAAGCTTTTCAAGGTTCCTATCCTCGTTGATACATGTGATACGCGACAATGGGAATAGTGTAGAGGACAGGAAGAAAGGCACCCGGGTGACAGTATTGCTTGGCAATGTCAGTAATTGTGTTATTAGTAACACAATTATCAATGTTGACAATATCCCCTGGAGTTAAACCCTAGAAACTTTCTATAGTATCCTCGAGACTTTTGATCCCTGAAACGAATGACTTTATGTGCTAGACAAAAACAGTTCTGGTTTATAATTATGTATTATAAGACAGCTGATAGGTTGATTCCCATTTTATAGATGGAGAAACTGAGGACCAAATAGCCTAAATGACTTGTTGGAGGACTCCCGTTAGTGTCTGGTGGCGTCTCAGTACAAAAGTGATGCCGTGGACATTTAATCGTTCAGATATTTTGTCCTGCTATCCTGTCCTCCTGGGGGTACTGCCTCCTTCCCTTCCAGCCCTCCCTACTTTAGCTACATACCTGTCTCACCTTCCAGCTCAGCAAGGGCTCTCTCCCCCTCGGGAACACCTCTTTCATCTTCCATATTTCTGCTGCATTGGCACTTACTGTCTGCCATGCACAGCACTCTTTACTTTTCTGCTTTCTTAGTTGTGACTTGTGGTCGATGCAAAATTTACCCTTTAACAGATACTCTTGGTTTCTAATTGCTGTGAAATACGCTTTATCTGCCTGCCTAGATTGTCCCATGTTGTGGACAGAAACTTCAGTTTTTGCGTCTTTGCTCTCGCAGTGCTGAGTAAAGGAAGGCGGAAATTGGGGTGATTTGTAATATTTAGATTTTCTGTAGCCAACGTTGTGCCCCAAATGGCATTCCCAATCCTGTTCTGCGTATGCCAGGTGTCCAGAGTCTACTGTTATGTGTCATTGCAAAAACATTTATAGGAGTGCAAGGTAAGGGGGAAATTCAACTCCATTTTTCCTAAATAAATCCCACTATTGACTAATGAAGTACTGTAGTTGCAATTTCAAGGCATCATACACACACACACACACACACACACACACACACACAGATATACATGTGTATATGTATATATAGGAAATGTATTGCCAATACTGGGGAACTTACCTCATAATCATTTTCAGTGCTCATTCCCTTTTCATAAAAATATTTTTTAAATTACCTAGCTGTGAGCTGCACTTTCTCTGTCGTATCCCAGGAAGAAGAACCTGCTGGCATTGTGTGTGAGGCAGCTTTCTGACAAACGGAATGCCCCAGCAAACACTTCTGGCCATGAAGTTGGCAGTTTGCTCTGTAGCAGGTGTTCTCTTTCTGCGCGCTCTCTTACCCTCCTGTTCTCCTTCCTCATGGCAAATACTAGGGAGCAGAACATATATATTGAGTGCTTTCCATTTATCTGGGACAAGATCAGTGCTTCGCTTGAAAACCAAGTGCCTTAGCAAAAAGGGGCAGACTTTCCCATAAGAGTTCTTAGGAAGCAGACTGCAAATGAGGACTTTCCAGAACCAGCCTAAATTAGAATACGCCGTGAGAATTGATGGATGGCGAGTCTTTTCCATCACATTGCTTCTCTTATCTTCAGTTGAATTTTACTGAGCTTTTAAAAGCAGGATAAGGCATCCCCGAATCCAAACCGTTATAACACACACTGAAGAAAATATTTGCATTTCATAAGGATTCCTTATTTTGTTAGATTTATCTTATTTTCTTTAAAGCTGAGCCTCTTTAATACATTCAAAACATGCTTAGATTTAGAGAAAGCAACCTCAACAAAATGATATACAAATGACCTTTGAGGAAACTTGTGATTGAGTGACACTAAATCTTCCAGACCATTGCCTTCTAGAAGCTTCCCTGGAATTTTCCTGAAGTCCTCCCAGCTTGTGCTTCTGTAGTATGCAGGGGACTCCATGGTTGTTCACATTTCCTCACTGCCTAACCTATGACCTCTTACACTCCAAGCTCAGGCGTGGCATGTGATTTGCTTTGGCAAATTGAACCTCTGTGGTGTGTATCTCAAACCACTTTTTAGTAGAAACATTCACCATGATTGCAGAGTTTAGGTTGGCATCCTGTGACCCTGTGTTTTTTGCTGTGACTTGGTCTATACAGACAGGAGCTGCTTTTTCAACCTTAATTTCCAGAAAAGAAGATGCTATAACAGACCCCAACCTGCCCTGCAGCCTGGAACGCCAATTACTTAATCTGTTTATTTATTCAGTAAATCTTTAGAAGATGCCTAGACACTAGGGATACAGTGAGGAGCAAAACAACAAGGTCTTTATTTACATTCAGCTTAAAATTAAATAATAAAAAACCATTTTAATACTAAAGGAAGTGTGAATAAAGTCTGGAATGTGGAAGTGACATGTATTTTTTTAAGTGATAAAATACTAGAATCCTAAGGACATTGATGGTTCTGATGGTCCAAGGTGACAAGCCACAGAGATACACACACAGCATTATGACCATTTTGGTAGGAAATTTGGGAAGCGTTGACCTGGAGATGAGGGTGGGGTAATGGACAGGCCAGGAAAGCAGAAGAAGAAAGGCAGGGGAGTTGGAGGCATTCATGTGTATGTATCCTTCCAAGGCTGAAATAGTTATATCCATGAAGGAGAAGGATTATAAAAAGCATTAAAGTTTTCATTCCTTTGCATCATAAGAAATGAGCATAGAAGTTAACTTTTGGGGGGTATTATAAAGATATGCCAGTTTGTCATTTGTTTGCTTACTTGATTTATGATGGCTTTTTCCACCAATAGTTTATTATTATTATTATTTGATGTAATTATATTCATCTATTGTTTCCCTATTTCTTCCGCATTTTGAATAACTCTTGGAAAAGTTGTTTCTACTCCCCCATTTTAAAGGGATTCACACATATTTTCTTCTAGTTCTTCTTCGGTTTAGGTTATTTACATTAAAATCTTCGATCTGTTCGGAATTTATCCTAGTGTATCCAGTAAGAAAAGGAACTAATTTTTTAATTTTTCTATACAGCTCTCCTGGTTTCCCAGTACAGCTAATTATAAAGTCTTTCCTTGTCCTCAAACTGATTCAAGATGCAGCCTTTATTGCTTTCAAAATTTGCATTTACAATTTAGTTGTCTTTTCTAATGCTTAATTAATTCCAAAATTATTCACATACTTGACTTATACTTTTATGATTCCACATGAGCCCTTTCCTCTGGGAAAAGTGGAAGAAGATGTGGCTATAATTCTTAAGCTGAAATTGTTCCATAGGAATAAAGGTCACAGTCAAATTGCCCTTTAGATTTAATAATCTCAACATGTGACCTTTCCTTCTCAAATCTCTCCTCTCTTGCTGCAACCTTCAAACAAGTGAAATTTTAATCCTTTTACATTTCCCAAGTCATATTCTCTTGTTAATCTTAACCTGTTTTTCCTCAATTTCTCACATTTAAACAGCACACAATGGCAATTTTTGCCTCCCAATTATTTCTCCGTGCCTTCTTATTCTTTCCATTCTTATTTCCAGGGTTGTATGTAGTTTCCACCATAGGCACATTGCATTTGGACAGTGTTAACAGCTTTGCACGTGGCCCATCTGCTTGTCCCTCTCAGATGCGCCTTCCCCCGAGCTGCCAAAGGGATCCGTTTCCAGCAGCCACCTGACCCGCTCTTCCCATTTCATATCTGGTATCTGCAGGACAGAGTCCTGTTTCCTTAACACGTCCTTCCAGGCCTCCTTGCTCCCGCTCCTTCCTCAGTCCCTGCCCTCTGTCTCGTGTAATTAAGCTTCAGCAATCCCACACTGCTTGCAGATTATCAGATGGTCCAGATGCTTCAGATCGTTTCAAACCTCCCTCCTTGGCTAGGGCCAGTCCCCGCCTGGAATACTCACCTTTTCCTGCATCTCCATTCTGAGATATCACTTCTTCCACATGGCCTGCCCTGCCCTGCCCCAGCTCCAGCCCTGTGCCCAGGCTCTCACACTGCGCTGAAATTATATCGATGCCTTTATCCTTTATTTTACTGTAAGTCTTTGAGTGAGAACTAAAGCCACGTGAAGGGTCACATTGGCCTTCAGTGCACAATAGTGAAAGTGTTCATTGTTCTTGGCACACATCTCTATGATAACATTTAGTGCATTGTGTAGTGTGCGTACTGCTTATGTGTTCACTCCCCTATAGATGACGAAATGACGAACATCTTGAGAGAGGAAATCTTATTTGTCCGTATATTCCTAAACGAAGGGTGGAGTCTACTACAGGGAATAGACACTCAAGAAATACATGTTTGGGGATGAAAGAAATAGGGAGATCACGATGGCAAATGTCCTGCAAAATGTGATTTTGGAGAAGTGGCTGAAATAACTGAGAGTGTCCACAGAAAAAAGAACATTTCCGAGACAGGGAGGACGGGGTGGGTACAGAGAGAGTCTGCGGGGGTCCAAAGAGCGGAACTGGGGTCAGAGCAGGGAAGTGGCGTAGCAGCACGCCTCAGCTTCAGGTACCGTGAGCAAGAGGTCTTGGGGAGACTCGTGAGCCTGCTATCCCTTGGGCTTTCAGAAGAGACTGGGCCAAAACCCCAATGAGAGATCGCACTACACACCCACCCGAATGGCTAAAATAACAAATAGCAGCAGGACAAAAAGCTAGCGAGGACGCGGGGAAACTGGGTCGCTCCTGCACTGCTTGTGGGGATGGTGGGAGTGTAAGATGCTGCGCCCCGGGAAACCAGTTTGACAGCTTCTCATAACACGAAACGTGTCCTTACCACACGACCAGCAACTGCACACTTGGGCATTTGCCCCAGAAAAAAGTGAAGATTGGTGTTTATTCAGAAATCTGTAGGTAAGGATTTATAGCAGCTGTATTTGGAATCAACACAAAACAGGTGAATGGTTAAACAAATTATGGTACATCCATACTATTTGAATTAGTCAAGGTTTTCCAGAGAAGCAGAATCAATATGAGAGATTTGTTGTAAGAAATCAGTTTGTGCAATTAGGGAGCTGGGAAGTCCCAAGACCTAAAGTGGGCAAGCTGGAGGCCCCGGGTTGCAGAAGGTTGGTCTCCTGTCAGGAACTCATAGGCTCCAGACCCAGGAAGATCTGATGCGGCAATTGCTTTATCTCAGGGCCAGAGACAGGAAAGGACCGATGTCCCAGCTCAAGTAGTCAGGCAGGAGGAGCTACCCCTTCTGTAGCCTCTTCTGCGATGTTTGTCCTGGAGACATACAGCATGGGGCCGTAGAATCTCAGCACGAGGAGGACGTTCTTAGTCCGTGGGTGCAGCCTCTCAGTGAATGTCGGCAGCCCACTAGGCATCTGAATTGGGTTTTTATAATTTACCTATCAATGTTTAATGGGATTCATTGGACTCCCCTTAGTTCCTGAATGAAACAGAATTATTCTAAAATAACATTTAAAAACTCTAAACAGGAGTTTTCTGAACTCCTTTTGTTCCAGCGTGTCACTTACTTTTTTCCCCCCTTTGAAATACAGAGTGAGGCTCAGAGCAATCTCTCTAGAAATCTGGAGATGAAGACATACTGTAACAGGTCACATATATCAGAAAGTGAATTTTTATTTTTTACGGGGGCCTGTCCAAGCAGACCTTTTCATATAGTCGCAGATCCCCTTGGGTGCTGAGTTTGAGGTGGCTCTTACACAGAGCTGATTTTCCGTGAACCTCAGCTGCTCTGTCCTGCCTTAGGTTCCTCAGGTCAGAGCTGGAGGTGCTGCATGTTTCAGCCTGGGGCAGCTCCTGCTTGCAGCGAGATGCGCTATCCCCCTTCTGTGATGAATGAGAACAGGGGAAATGTCTTCCTGTTTCATGGCCGTCGGCATTCACCCTTATCTTAGATGAAATGGACCTCAAGAATCATCTAGTTCAATCTCCTGCCCTTCCCCCACTTTTAAACTTGAATAAGGACTCGTAGTTCTTCCAAGTGCTTATTGCACTTGATAGGTAGAAAACTGCTAAGGTAAGTAACGTGATTGAACAGGCTTTGACAGGTTGTTTACCTGAAGCCAAAATGCTAATCGTGGCAAAGCTGGGTCTAGAACCCATGGCTGGAACTTCCCTCCATGTAACCCCAGCTTTTCAAAGGAGAGCAACTGCTGTTCTGTGGACTAGTCTCCATAGTGACCAATCCTTCTCTGTCAGGAAACCCCTCTCCACTGTAGAACCTAATCCCTTCTTCAGTTCTACTCCACAATTCTACTTTAATCATCCTTCACCAAGACACATGAATCCTCCTCTGGTAAGAACAGTGGGATTTTTAGTTTCCACACAATTTATGGTTTGAAATAAATTCACAAGAGAAGTTAGTCATGGAGGGTGCTTATTTTTAAATATTGACCTTTTAAAAGAAATTGTGATGATCCATTGCATTGCAAAACACTGTTCAGCTATGAAAAGAATAGAGAATAGCCATGTGTACTTAGTAATGTAAAAAGCAAGTAGCAAAAAAATGTGTACGGCTTGATTCTGTTTTTTTTTTTTTTGATAAAGAAACAAAACCAAGCCAAACTATATATTTACGTAGGACCATGCCTTTATAGAACTGCACAGAGAACACTACAGAAATACAGCAAAGCGTCTACTGTGATCATCTCTGGAGAGAGCAGTAATGATGGGGTGGGGGTTGGTGTAAACTATGCTAGACTGCATTTCAGTTTGAAAACAGAAATGTGTGATACATTACTAGAGAAATTTGAAAATATCATTGAAGGACCAAAACGTAGGCCCAAACCAAACAAAACAAGCCACTGACAACAAAACCCAACAACCGAGCTCAGCACCCAGACCTTCTGCAAAGTGCCTGTTCCAGTTTGGGGGTCGTCAACTTCCTGTGACTCAAACTCCCGCCGAGTAAGAGAAGCAGAGAGGAGGAGAAGCCTATCTGAGAGTAAGTCCCTGAGTTCTCATTCCCACCCACGGGCTTCCAAACATAGCATGCCTCTCAGACCTGCCCACTCAAGGACCCCAGGGAGAGAAGCATGAACCCACGGCCTCCTGCACCCTTGGGTGCAGAGCTGCCCCTGCAGCGTATACTCCCCTCACTTCCAGCCTGTGCCTGCGTGCTTGACGGAGATTCTCCAGGGCAGAAGGTACAAGAACCCTGGTGCACCTGACAGCAGACGCTGTCGGTGGGAGGCAGTCAAAACACACACACACCTGGCCACCACAGCCAGAACCAGAACTGGAGACTGTGAGCAGGTAGGCCCGGGCTCTGCTCCACGTGTGTTCCGTGTCTGAGTCTGGAGCGAGCAGCGTTGGGTAGGTAAGAGGAGAGAGGGTCTCACAGACCCCGCTGCAGAAGTGGTGGGGAATGGAGGCTTTGCTCTTCTCTCCTGTAACTGGTACTCACCGCGTGTAATTTATCACCATCGTAATTTGCTCGCACCTCTTGCCATGGTTTCTGGATCTTAAAGGACTCCACCGCCACTTGCCAGGCACCATATAATTTTATTAGTTTGTATATTGGCAGTTTTATTCGCTCCCACAATTCTCAGTCTTCCCAGAGTCGCTGATCATTACATGCAATGCTGTTCGTCACTTTTGAGAGAAACTTCCTCTTGTACATGTTCATATTTTAGAGGGAAAAAATGAGCTTGAATATTTAAGAACAAAATATACTGGTTTGTGGATAAATTTTTCTCATGGTGGACATAGTAAATAAAAATAAATCTTCTGGGGTGTCCAACCTTTTGGCATCTGTGTGCCACACTGGAAGAAGAAGTGTTGTCTTGGGCCACACATTAAATATGCTGTGACATGTAATCACAAAAATCTCAGTATTTTAAGTAAATTTACAGTTTTGTGTTGGGCCACATTCACAGCCATCCTGGGCGGCTGCGTGTGGCCCAGGGAGCAACACTGGATATCCCTGGTAAAATCTGTATTTTTCTAGAAAAGTACCAATAAAAATTGTTTTTTTCTGTATAGCTACCTAAATAATAAATTGATACTATAAATTTCCAATAAATGAGTGTTATATAAAATAGGTGACCATATAATTTGTCTAATTATTCACATTTTAAATTATTTTCTTTGTCTATAGATAAAGTGACCTTGACATCTACAATTGTTTTCCTCATCACTCTATTTTTCATCTTTCCACAATGCACAAGACATCTTAAATTTTTTTTTTTTTAAAAAAAGCTCTTTGAAAAACTTTTGATTAATTCAGGGAAGGTCAACATGGTGAAGATTTGTGCAAAAAAAGGTCTTATTTGTATTATTATATTTTTGTGGTGGTAACTGTAAAATTATGAATACTTCTGTTCCATTTATTCTCAAGTTTATGTAAATTATATCTTACAGTTACCCTGTCCCAAACATAACTGACGAACCTTGCTCCTGAAATGTATTTTATACCATTCTCTCAGCGTGAATGGGCTTGAAATCTCTCAGTCATTTTCTCCGCTCGGTGATGGCAGGGAGAGCTCCAAAGCATTGGAAAAGAACAGAAATGCGACAGGCTGAAGCTGTTGTCAGAGAATATTTTTTTAAAGATTTATTTATTTATTTTTAAAGAGGAGAAAGGAGGGAGAGAGGAAAACATCAATGCGTGGTTGCCTCTTACATGCTCCCTTCTGGGGACCTGGCCTGCAACCCAGGCATGTGACCTGACTGGGAATTGAACCAGTGACCCTTCAGTTCACAGGCTGGCACTCAATCCACTGAGCCACACAAGCCAGGACTGTCAGGGGATATTCTATGTGGAAAAGAAATGTACCCTTTTAAAAATATATTTTTAATTTTTTAATTTTCAGTTGCAGTTTACATGGAATATTACATTGTGTTGGTTTCAGGTGTACAGCACAGTGGTTAAACAGTCACATATCAATACTGTACAGGCTGTTTCTCCTCATATTTCCAGTACCCACTGGGCACCATACATAGTTATTGCATTATTATTGTCTATATTTCCTATGCTGTACTTTACATCCTCATGACTATTTTGGAGCCATCAATCTACTTTTCAATCCCTTCACCTTTTTTAATAAATCAACAAGCAACAAGTGCTGGGGAGGATGCAAAGAAAAGGGACCCCTCATGCACTGTTGGTGGGAATGCAGATTGGTGCAGCCACTGCGGAAGACAGTATTGAGTTACATCAAAAAAATAAAAATGGGACTGCCTTATGACCCAGCAACTCCACTTCCGGGTATACATCCAAAAAAACTGAAAACAGTGGTTCAAAAAAATGTACATACCCCTGTGTTCATTGTGGCGTTGTTTACGATGGCCAAACTATGGGAGTAACCCACGTGCCCATCAATAGACCAGGGGACAAATACATTCTCTTCCATGACTCTAATCTCATTCATTAAGCAATTCATTCATTCAACAATCGTTTAGTAAACACAGTTAGAACTGCTCTATCCACTGGGGATACGGTGACGATCAGGACAGACAGGGGCCCTGCCCTCATGGGACCGATGAGCAGGAGGATGGATGGGGTGAGGCAGGAGCAGGCTTTCAGCTCCATAACTGTGTTTTGAGGAAGTAAATCAGGTCAGGGAAACAGAGTGCGGGGGCTTCTCCTTGTTCGATGGGACTGCCAGGTGTGGCTTCTCTGAAGGGGCAACGCTGGAGCCGGGGTCAAAACAAAGGAGGGCATTGCAGACGCAGAGAACAGGAAGCGTGGATGGCTGGAGAAAGTAATGTAACGTCAAGACTCATGTGGCTGGAAAGTCCTTCGGGAAGGAAACGTGACAGGACGTGGGGATGAAGAGTCCACAGAGGCTGGGTAGTGGCAGCCTTCACAAGCCATAGAACAGAGTCTGGCCTTTGTGCTGAGTGAAATGGGAAGTCTGCAGGGGGAGGGGGGAGGGAGGCGGCAATACGGTCCTGTTTCTGGTTTCAGAAGACCACTCTGGCTTCTGGGTGGACAATGGACTGTAGGTGGGGGGGATCCTGTGGTGGGGGGCAGAGACAGGGACCAAATTTTGGAATACATTTTGGAGGTATTGTTGATGAGGTTTAGTGATGGCAATCCATGTGGGTACAAGAGACAGAGAAGAATTGAGGGTGACACCCAGGTATTTGGCGCTGGCACCATTCACAGGGTTGGGGACAGTGGGGAAAGGAGCAGGCTTTGGGGGCAGCAGAGGTATCAGGAATTGTGGTTTGCTCAGGTCTTGTATTTGGGTTGCTTACCAGAATGCTGTTGGGTGAGCAGTGAAAGAGAACAGTGTGGCTCTCGGGGAGGGGGCAGGGCTAGAGATAAAAACGTGGGCAGCACCACTAGGCAGGCAATAGTTAAAGCTGCAGGATTGGTTCTATCCCCTTTCCCCTTTGTGCTTCAGCTAACCTCAGGATTTCCTTCCACTCTGGCTGGGTCTCCTTCCCTTCCCAGGGCTACACGCAGGAGGGGCTTATGCCCCTGGAAATGAGTTTCACAGGAGATTCCAGGAGGCTGCAACAGCAGCCTGACCCCGGAGAAGCATCCTGAGACTTTTGCAGAAGGTTGGCTGTGGGTCCATGATGAGCCACTCTTGTCTTGAGCTTCCAGTGCATTCTCTGAAAAACAGGGTAGTGATCGTTTCAACTCGTGTGATGCCATGAGCCTTTGCATATATAATCACATAGATACAAAGAGATTTGGATATAGGAAGTGCTTCATAAATGTAGTTAAAACTGAGTTTGAATCTTATCTAAAGTGTAGGGTTCCACAGATCAGGAACTTACATATTTATTCCTCCTACACCTGAGGTCTTTAAACAAGCTTGCTTTTTGTCAGAGACAAGTCCTACGTTTCTTTATTTTGTCCTTCATTAAGTCTCCATATTTGGGCATTTAGTTATACTGAACAAGCCAGGATTGTCAACTAGTGTTATTTTTGTTTGTCTTTGTTTTTTACATTTTAGCTTCCATTGCCCACCCCCACCCATCAGACCAAGAGGCAACAGTTAAAACTACTAAGAATTGTTTTGTGTTTTGTGGTTATTCAGACGTGTTTTTTGAGACAATATGGCTCTATTCTCTAGTAATATAGCTTTTCCTTCTAGGAAAGAATGAATAGGCTGAGCTAATTTTATATATCCAGCATTTTCTTGATTGTGTCATGTGTTTTTGTCCATAATGCATTTAATTTGGAAGCACTCCCAAGCTATGTCAAAAGTGAGGGCCGACCTCTTTTTCAATCACAAATTGGATTTGATCACATTTACATAGGATGCATGCAATTGAGTTATTTCTTTTTCACATTAATTCTCTCTGCTCATGCTGAGAAAACCTCCAGAACAGCAACACTTATTATAACTTCTCTCAATCAAGCCACAAATATTTATTGAGCCCCTACTATGTGTAGAACACAACATGAAGCATGTGAGGAATGCAAATCAGAATCACGCACAGTCTTGTTCCCCAGCTTGGGGATTAATTGTGGGGGAAGGGTTAGCTTTATGAGAAAGGAAATTGCTGGAAATTTAATAGCGGGAGGAGCCTGAGGATGCCGCCACCTCCCCTGTCGCTTAGTGCACATGACCCGTCTGTGGCTCCCCCACCCCATGGTGTCTTCTCGCTCCGTTGATCCCTACCAGCGAAGGGGCTCACCACCTTCCTGGGTCTCCTGCTGGAGTTTTTAAATTATGTGCTGATATTGTACAAGGATTTTCTCTGTGCTTTCCCTGTGACCTTTCTGTCACATGCCAGGCCTACAAAAATTTGAAGATCTCTAAAGGGCCTTGCATTGTGAGAACTTGGATTTATGCTGTACTGGAACTTTGCAGGAAAAGGGCTTTCCCCTGTGTTTCTCCTCCCTGTGATCATGAGAGGTAGGCGTTATGCCTCCCCCATTTCACAGACCAGGAGAATGGATCTTAGAGTCAGGTGACCACACTCAAGACCACACAGCCAGCATAACAAACCTTAAAACTGGCGGTCAAAACCATGGAATCTTCTTCTTTCATTCTGCCTCTGATTACTCTTTGCTTTATTCTCACTCATCTTCCCTTTTTATAAGGGGCATGTCTGATTTCTAGGACAACCAAATGTGAAGTAGGTTCTGCAAAACCCTATGGAAAGCTTTTTTTTTTTTTTTTTTTTTGTCAGATGCTTCTTGGTTATTGGTTAACTTCACTCATGTGGTTAAAAGAATACAATTAGCTTTTTGATGTCTACCCTGCTCTTGTAACTCAAACTCCCTCTCTAAATAATACTTTCCTTTTATTGTGCCCCCAATTTTAATATCTCCCACACCTTATTCTTCAAAATCAATTTTTAAAATTCCCCATTTCTTTTTCTGTTTCCATTTCTATTACTTTACTCCATTGTTGTAATTCTGAAATAATGATCGCTTTATTATAGCAAACCCCGGTATGGTACTGAACTGTAAAAAAAATCTACTGCCAAGACCTTTTTTCTCTGAAGTGATTCCTATAATCAGACAAAAATAATACATCACCAGAGCCATAACTTTTAACCACCAGAGAAACCTAATCCTTTGCTCCTCATCTGAGGTACTGCCCCATTTTCCTGCCATTTCTCTGGGTCCTCTACATAAAGCGTTGAGATCACTTGTTGTTGGGAAGACCATAATCTTCCTGCAGGCTAAGTCGGCCATAATTCCAGCTGGTCTGATTGAGGCCTGGTCTGGTGGTGGCAGACTGCACGTTGAAAGGTAGAGCCTTTTGACATTTCGCTGTGATGATGCCGACATGGAATCAGATACTTCTAATCTGTTACCTCCTCCCTCAGCTGTGAACACAGCATCTCTTATTATTTTCAACCTTTCAGTAATTGGAATAAACAACTACACCAAGCTCATTTTGACCTTGGCATCAAATAATCGATACTTTGCAGGATTTTGCTCATGGAAATGTTTTTTTGAAGTGTGTGTGTGTGTGTGTGTGTGTGTATATATATTATTTGCCAAAACAGGGAAGTGGATATAAAGATTGGACCTAAGATGAGAGTGAGTATTAAATAGTTCAAGCAAAGAACAAGGAAAGAGATAGTTTTTTAGTGTATCTCTCCTTGTTTCTCTCTAACTGCAACTTAAGTGTCTCCACTGTAAGGTTTTTTGTTAGTTGGCCAGGGTCTATCGTGTTATCTGGGCAGGTTACTCTCAGCAGGAACTTTAATAATTTGTGTTATTTTTCCTAGTGAACTGCAACAAACCTTTTAAACGCTCTAGCAATGGTATGGAGCAGAGTCTAAGAGCGTTCTGAAGAACACCGAACTTGTACTGCAGATAGGATTATAGCTCTCTGAGCTCATAAAACAGGAGGGTAGCTGACACTCTGGATTATTGGGTTCCCATAAATCCATGGAGCTGTGAAAGGGGTGCTGCTGGGTTTAGGGGGCCCCTGTTTATCTTCATCTCCCGTGAAACACGGCTCTGGCCGCTATGGAGAGAGAGCTGGAATGGAAGTCTATTATTCAAACCAGTTTGGCTGGAGGCTTGTGTCATTTTATATTATTAAAAAGGAAGGGCGTAAAAAGCCAGAGTGGCATATCTATTTCTCAGTCTGCTGCTTGCGTACTGCTCAGAAAAGCCTAAACAGATTTTTCCCCCTCTCAGGCTGTCTGAGGGATTTTTACATTCTAGCACAGTGAGTACTTTTTTTGGATTGTACTAGACACTGTTTTAGATGCTACATATTATCACGGCAATATCATAAATACCATCTAAACAGGGTCCTTCTGAAGGGACAGGCAGGCATTACACCGATGACCCGGTTTCTGAAAGCTGCTGGCCTGGGTAATCACCGCCTGTTGCGAGTGCAATCAATTATAAGCTGTACATTAAAATGCAAATGCTCTCTTTATTAATTAGAAAATGGGCCTCCAAGGACTGTGTGTGCCAGGGCCAAGAATGTAAAATTTGAGAATAATTGTATTTTCCTATTTAAAAAGTATTCATTAACTTACGAGGGGAGGACATTAGTTACTACTGCAGATTGGAAAGTGGCTTGTCCTTCGGCAGACTTTCCTCTTCTCGCAGGCTCAGGTCGGGAAGCCTCCCGCATCGACTCGGAGGACTCACCCAACACCCGGCTCCTCAGTGACTTTCCATTGTCATCTCTTGCACTCCATGCCATTCATCCGCTGCCATAATTACACCTTCGATGGAATTATGAGCAGGACAGCATCACCTCTGATACCCTGCATTGTATCTGCTCTGCTTTCAGCCCACGGACAGCGTGAGCATATATATGGTACTCAGTACATAGGTCCTTTTGTCCATGTGTGTACATCTCTGTTTAATTAGGTCTTTTAGTTTTTATAGACAAGGAAATATTACTTGGCCATAAAAAAAGGAATGAAATCTTATCATTTGCAAAAACGTGGATGGACCGAGGGGGTATTTTACTAAGTGAAATAAACCAGACAGAGAAAGACAAATACCACGTGATCTCACTTCTCTGTGGAATCTATAAAACAAACAAACAAAACTGAAACAGACTCTAAGACACAGAGAACAAACTTCATGGTTGCCAGATGGGAGGGAGGTTGAGAGACTAGGCGAAAAAAGTGAAGGGATTGAGAAGTGCAGATCGGCAGTTATAACATAGTCGTGGGGATGTAAAGAACAGCACAGGGAATACAGTCAGCAAAGCTGTGATAACTCTGTACGGTGCCAGGGGGCACCAGACTTAGGCGGGATACCCTTGTAAACTGTACAAATGTCTAACCACTACACTGTACATCTGAAACTAACACAAAATAATATTGAATGGCAACTGTAATTGAACAAATAAAAATGAAAATTTTAAATTAAAAACATTGTGAAATGTTTCCAAAATTGTAAATTTCCACTCATATTCACTGCCTACCTTCAATAATTGTTAAGGTCTGCAACATGTACTGTGAATATAACTGTCCTTCCTGGAAAGTCAGGTAAATGCTTAATTTTCTCCCTTCAGTTATCGATTCTTAGAGTAAGGAATTGGTGTGGCAATGTACTTCAGTGAAGACACATCAGTTTAACTGAACACATTCGAAAATACATTGCAGACATGTAAACTTCACTTCTAACCACTTTTGACTATAGCCTCCTCTTCAAATTAAAGTGTTATTCACAACGGCCAAGACTTGGAAACAACCTGCATGTCCTTCCACAGATGATTGGATAAAGACGTGGTACCTATGTGCGATGGAATACTACTCAGGCAAAAAAATGACGAAAGAAGCGGTATTGGTGTAACAGGGTGCAGCCAAGAGGGGGGCCCCAAAAGGGAGTTGGAATGGGGCCCAGAACTCACGGTGTCCAGGGAATATTAGAGGGACATATAAGATGTCCTCATCCCTTCCCCCACAGGTGTGAGTTGGGGGAAGGGACACATGGAGCAGGGACATGAAGAGCTGCTAATCCACGGCATGGTCCTTTAACATATCTATAGCCTTTGGCTGGTAGCTTAGATGTGTTAAATAGCTGTGGCCATGCTCTGAGCCAGGGGGGATGGAAAGGACTTCCCTAAGGACGTGACTGGGGGAGGAACCCTAAGTTAAAGCACCTGTGTGGGAGCTTGGAGAAGATTGGCTCCAGAAAATGGGACACACCTGCCCAGACTCATGATGGCATCCCAATAACCTTGGAAACATACGGGAATGCTGGCAGGTGTAACCGATTGTAGGAGGAGTCGGAAATGGGGCTGCAGAGGAGGATTGGCGTGGGGATTTAAACCCAGGCGTGGCAGCCATTTGG